>JASDQU010308696.1:152586-164530 GCA_032191745.1 Picea mariana
TTCTTTGTTTCCACATGGATGGATTATTTGGTTTGTAAAATTTTAAGTTGAGATTATTGCTATCATAAATAGATCACTTACATTGGGACTATAAGTTAACTTTGACCCTCAAGTATGATGTTCCCTCACACCCTAGTGTGATATTGGGAATAATAAAGGTGTTTAAAGGGACATTTAATATCCTAAGTTTCGTAAGGGCCCTTACATATTAAGGTTTTGTAAGGGCCCATACATGCCCACATGTTGCAAACTTAGGATAGGTTATTAAAATTGATTTCTTAGTTTCAATCACAATATAGGGAAGTTTAAAGATGAAAGTAGTGGGCCCATATATGCCCACATGCTTGAAATCTAGGATAGTTTCAAATCTTTCTTAGTGTAAACAACATTTAGGGAGGTTAAAGGATCTGTAAAGGACCCATATGTCGACATTGCTAGTTCTTTAGGGCTTTAAATGTTCCGCAAGGTTGTACCAAAGACACATAGTAACATAGGTAAAGAATATTTGTAAGGACCATAGGAAGTCCACATGTTTCAATATCACACTTAACTTATTAAAATATTGGCACACTTTTTCACTTCCTCACACACAAAGTCACTCCCCACACACATGATTTTCATTTTGAATAGTGGAGGTTGAAGTAGGTTTGCTCCAAAGGAATTCTGAAATGTCCAACTACTTCTTTGGCAATTATCCACACCCATTTAATTAAAACAATAATGGTTCACACCCCTAATCTGTTAGCCCTCCATATCTAATTTTTTTCTAAAAACTCACTAAGTTTTCCTCCACAGGAGGTGCCAAAAGATTTTTTTTACTCTAGGTAGTATCTCGAGGGTAGGCATCCAAACAACCCCTGGTTATCTAACTCTCACATTTTCAAACACTAGAAGTTGAGAAATAGGGAGCTTTCAAATCCTTCAAGTCAAGTGTTCCTACACCATAAGGTAGGGAGATACCCTTGAAGGGTTGAAGGACGAGGTTTGGTTGTTCTGCACATCCCTCCTTAAGTCACCCAAATATTGGAAGGGCATCCAACCGGTGACACATTTATGAGGCCAAAAATATAAATGTTGCACATTGACTGAGGTAGCTAGTGACCAAAACTTAGGATATCTACCCAGGTGGCGATTGTGGGTTGCAATCGCACCTTGATCAGATTTTGTGTGGATATTGGTAAATATCACCATTTCTTTCGGGATATGCATCCTTTACCCATCATTATAACTGATTATTTCAACCTTTCGTAGTTCCTCTTTTGGTGGCTTTAGACCCCACTACTTAGTGCTATTGGAAGGCCTAATGCTATTTCAGAGGAAGGACGATACATATTTTAGGACACGAGCATTTGTTTTTATTTTTCCACCACGTAGAGAAAATCCGCCTATCCAGATGCTTGTTTATTTTACAGTTGATTTGTGTATGATGCTCATTTGATTACATGCAATTGTGAGTTACACTATCTTGTGAAGGTCCAAAATTATACAAAATTTCTTGTTCACTTATTTCTCTCTTGTCACCATTTTCACACATTCACTTTGCTTGTCAAAAACTATAGGGGACCCACATAATCCCCATCATTCCAGATTCTTGTACAATCTCCCTCCTATTCTATGAGGAGTCCCTAGTGTTGTCAACTCACCAACTCAACCATCTCACATCCCCGTGAATGATATTAATTTGGGTTCATATTTTATTGGGTCCTCTTTGCTTTGGTCCAATTCCCAATTCCATCCATCCACTAGTCCTCCTTCACAAGGAGGCAGGGGTAAAACTTCTTTTCAAGGGAGAAGTACAACCCCACCAAACCTCTCACAAGGGACACATCCACTAATTTGTCACACAATAGATGGAACTAATCCTCCACCAAATCTCCCTATGCCATGCTTGGCATCACTCAACATTCCTGATTTGACTAAACTCATGAATGATCCCATTTTGCATGACCCCACATGGCCCAATATTCCTACCAAACTACCTTCATATATTCCAAAGTTTGAAGGAAAACTAGGGGAATATTCCGCAAACCCTGATATGACCTTTCAATTGTGGTTCTCTTCAAACAACATCATGGATGATTCCATCCTCTTAAGGTTGCTTCAATGAACTCTCACTAGTTGCTCAGCCAAGTAGTATGTGGATGAAAAATCATGGTCCCATGTGATCTTTGAATCATTGGCGAGGGCCTTTTTGTCCTTTTACCAACTACCATCTCATCATGATACTGAATTAGAACTTCTCTCTGAGTTCAAAAAAACCACTACTATCCATATAGCTGAACACATCCATGAATGACATCGGTGACAGTTTGTGTAAAATAGAAACCACCAAAGAACAATGTCTTGATTGGTTTCTAAAATCACTTGTCTTTGTTATTGCCAAGGATGTAGAATCTAATTTTCCTTAGTCAGAAGAGGAAGAAATCAACAAATATCAACAATTTCACCTCATCTATTCTTAGTCAAGTTACTTATACACAGTGTTTCCTGATGCACCTAAACCCGTACCATTTGTCCCAGACAAACTTGGGATGTCCACATTGTGAATGGGTTGATTGGCTCTATGAACCATCTCAACTCTCAATGCCACCAGTCACCTGATTATGTTGCACATTCATATCAACAACCATATGGAGTGACTTTGTATTACCCTCCTCCCACTCACCAATAGTCATATCCCATTTCTCCCCCTTCACTAATGGGGAGACCCTCACCGATACCCATGATGCGAAGAACCTCTCAACCAAGTATGGGTCCACCTTCTACCTCCACATACAACCTTAGTACTAGTGAAAGCGCTTCAACTTCCTACATTCCATATGGATCGTCTCCACAAAATAGTCCATATTTTCTATTTTCTAGTCCTCCACAACTAGTTGTTCCTCCACTAAGACAAGAACATGCTGGTGTTAACCTTTTTCAACCCTCTCTCATTCAACAACTTCAAACTTTTGAATAAATGAATACAGAAAATCCGGCCCATACGCCAAATAATGATAATAAGAAAGGGAAAAACTGAAACAATAACAACTTGAGACCAGGAGGAAGTAACCCCCAACAAAACCATCCCACTGGGGGAACCAGAATCAAGGCAACCAAAACCCCCAAGGGGGAAAAAATAACAATAAACCATGACAAGGGAATAACAATAACCTTTGGAATAACTTCCCTTGCACTCTTTGTGGTGATTATGGAAATTATACGCACCATTTCCCCTAAATCCGTGATTTCAATTGGAGAAAAGAATTCATGAACGCGCAACATCCTCCAGCATCGCCTGCCCCTTAGCAGCCCCATAACAATACTTGCAACAACCATCTCTCACCATTTTGAAAAACCCTATTCCACACCAAGGTGTGATGAATATGAAACATGAGGTACACCCTGTTCCCCCCGAAATGTGGTAGTATCAAAACCTAGGCCCCAATCCACCTAGAAATCTGGTTGATCACAACATCCTCCTTACCAGTGAAGACGAAATTCTTCTACAAACATGCGGTCCCCAGTATGGGGTTCCCCGTGAATCTACCCCAACCACCTCGGAAACAGCTCCAGCTAAAGTTGGACAACCATTGATAATTCCATTCCCTAACACTAAACAAAACCCTCGTATACCTCGTATGTCATTACGACAAAACATACATAACCCTCATGCTAGTGTAGCCCATAACTACATTCTGGTCGACGACTTAGCACAATCTCCTGCATCAATGTTTATATTGGAGGTCATCCAAACCTTTCCAACTCAACGAAAATCCTTGCTTTCCACCTTGGGGGAAGTCGACCCAACTGATACTAGAATCATCACCTTTGATCTAGAAAACGAAGAACCATGCCTCCTCGCCCTGGTAGGTTTTCAAATACCAGTTAATATTCGAAAGATCATAGATCATCAATGTATCATCGATGAAGGTGCATCCATAGACATCATGCTCAAATAATTCTGGAAGAAACTTGTCTCCCCTGAGCTAGTCCCATCTACCATCACCCTACAAGCTTATGACGATCGACCATCATCCCCTGAAGGTATCTTCCAAAATATCCCTGTAGAGGTTGGGGGAAAAATCATCCTCATCGACATTGAAGTTATCAACGCCCCACTTGATTACAATATCTTGTTTGGATGTAGCTACATATATTCTATGAAGGCAGTGGCCTCTTCTATGTTTCAAATGATGATGTTCCCCCACAACAGAAAAATCATCACCATTGACCAAATTACACATTATGAGACTAATCATTCCACCAACATTGTTAATATTCTCCCCCTTGTTCGCACTAGCTCAGATTCTTATTTGGTCATCAACATGGGTCCCGTCATTTTCAAGGACCCATCCTTGTTGGGGGAATATCATGGAGTGCCACCCCTCCTACACCCTTCAACACAAGTGTGTGTAGTATATTCTAATGGAACCCATATCGGAGCCAATACTCCTCCCATCGAGGCACCTCCCCACATAGAAGTTGCACTAGTTGGAAAACTATTACCTCAAGAATTCTTTAATAACCCCACTGCACCACTTATCCCAGATTTTCCCACCCTCTAGGGGAAAATCCTGGTTTGGGAGACAATTCTCCAACCCATTACCCAAATTCCCTCTTTCTATCCTCCACCTAGAGTCTAATAATTACAGGTAGTTGCGACCCTTACCCTTCCTAACATGGTTCTTTCCATCCCTCTATGGTATCTTCATCCACCCATGATGGTTCCTCAACCATATCTCCCTCCTTAGACAGAGGGAATAGCGATGTAGATCCCAGTACATGATCCTGCCACAAGACCATCACCCCCAACTGTTTGCACCACTACCACTATTGAGGGCAGACGAAAGAATAAATATCTTGGAACTTCACTTCCTCCCTAAGTTCAACCTCCTTGTGCAGTATGCGAAAGATAAGGACACCTCACTAATAGATGTCCTACTATTCCCGAGTTACACAATCTAATCTAGCTCCCTATAGAAATTGCATTGATCACCACTCCACCAAGCACATCCACTACTACTACAGAGTCCTCCACTGCAAGCAATCAAGGGTTGCAAACCAAATTCACTTATTCCATATGTTCCGAATATGGCCACTACACTCATCATTTACCAAATCTACCTCAATTTCACCAAACATTAGCCACAATATGCCAAACATCTTTGCTAGAGCCTTCTTAGCCACCCCTTACTGAGGCTAACATCACTAATATTCAATATATTTTTTTGTCATTCTCGGCATGAACGAGGTACCCACCATAGTATCGAGACATTCACTTTATGTATAGCGATCTCTCTCACCCTGTAAATGATATCACGTATGTGTCCTCACCACTTGAGGACACCAACACTTACCCATTGACAGTTCCTCTTACAACCTCCCAGGATCCCCTATATTCTCTCATTTTCCACTATGATGAGGACATCCTGGAGGAACTAAATACCCTTGATTTCCCTTGGAATGAACTCCATTATTGAACCCTTTTTCTCTCACACAAGGTCTTTCACCCGCATGATCGACAACCCCAAGCTCCCATAATCTTCCAAATCACCTCACAACAGTCTTGCCAACTCACCAAGAGTGTTAGTGAAAATGAGGTGGCATTGTAGACCCACCATCCATATATAAGCCCTTTTTTCCCAACTTCCACATTATGTTATAGGATACCAGAACCTCTGTTTTTTGATCTGTTCTTAGCCACGAGATCCTAATCCATCCATATACACATTCACATTCATTGGGCGATCATCTAGACTTTTCCCCGGATGATCATTTTTCTGACACTGCATTTAGGTACCCATGCTCACTTTTAATTTTATCAAATAGTTTTTATATGTACTTTATAATCATATATTGTTCACATCAGGTATTTGGTTTTCATGTGTATGGGTACTTGTTCTGCAACTTACATATGTTTGAGACTGACATGTAATTATTCCCTCTATAAATAAATTACATCTCCTAGTCATACCCTTTGACATTTAATTGTAGGGTCCTTACATCCGGATCTGCAATACCTTTACCTCTGTTGCATTTGGGTACTGTCACTCAGTATCACTCTCCCCCACATGATTTTTCTCATTCATATTTCCCCTTTGTAACTTGACACTCATGATGATTTCACCCCTCAGGGATGTGAGTCCCAAAAGTCTTATGCACTTCCGAGAATGAACCCCATACCACTTCTCATAATATTTCTATCTTTCCCAATAGACTCCTAGGTCATATCATCCCGATTCTATTGATTGCACCTTCGCAGTATCATTATCCCTCCATCTAATCCACCATCAGTTTTCCCATGTGCATATTTTCCTCCATTCACTTACCTAATATAGAAACCCACCCATGGGGCCCGCACCCTTCATCAGTTTTCTTTCACAAACTTGTGCCTTAATATGCCAAGCCATGTTTCACTAGGGAACCCATTTCTGTAACTGTGTAATCAACCCCAATTATTCTTTATTTATTTGGTAATTGTAAAAATCCTTTTTTTTCATCATTTACTTATATTTTTCGACGTCACCCTTGATGGCCTTGCTTTTCCTGGCAAAGAAACCCATGTCAGCCTTGTTTTGGGAATCCACTCTCTTTTCACACCGACATTATTCACAAACCCTGAGTATCCCACATCCATGTACCCATGATCTTTGAGTTTGTTCACTTTTTTAGCCTCTGGCACACTTTAGCCCCATATTTAGGCATCCCCCTAACACTAGATCTAGTTTTATGGTTTCTTCCAATCATCCTTCAAAAAATTCCCCAACCAAGGGGAGTATAGAATCTCCTTGAATCTTGACTTCGTTCATGTAACCCATCAATACCTGATATCATATCAGTTGAGTTCACAAAGCCCTTTTCTTCTTGGAGTCGTGTCTCCCTTTCTGTCGACATCAACACAATTTCTATAAGGGTGTTATTATATTGACTCTCATTACCTTAACAATGAGGATTCTCAAACGAGACAAAGAGAATCATCATTACTCTCTAATTTCGTTTACCCCCATAACATTTGACTTCAAAAAAATCTCATGTTATGGTGGGTATTACTATGCAAATATTGCAGTTGTTTCATACTATCCGAAGACCTCTAAATTCGTTAGGCCATCAATGCCTATGAGTCACCAAACATTCTTATAGTCATCCTTGCCTCACTTCAGAGAGAATTCACCATTCATAACTATCATCTTCCATTATCAACCTCCCCCGAGGGTGCTACAGTTATATACATCAACATGCATTTTTATTTAATGTCTCACATTTTGGTTACATGGCATGAGCATGGGGCATGCCCGCCTCGTTTGTACAAATATTTTCTTTTTCTCCCCAGAGAAAGGTTTGGGTCCCACAATTTTCCCTCTCCCTCCAAGGGATCGCTCTTGCAGTTCCTCTCTTCACTCTTCACTACAATGGCACTCTCAGCAAAAGAAACATTGATGTATTTTGGATATACGTGTGCTCCTAAACTCACACATCAGGTGGCATCTGTTATCACTAAAAAATTATTTGCAAAAACACTAAAATGCATTCAAAAGGAAAAAAACTATACAATTGATTCAAAAATTGAAATGCGTAGATTAACCAAAGGAAGTGTGCTCACAGTTCACAGTGTGCATGGGCCAACACAACCCTTAATGCGTACAATGTGCCAAGTGCACAACTTTGTACGAGAAAATCCACACACTTCTATGAAAGAGGCATTTATGGATATTTGCGGCCCCTCAACCACTTATGGACCAATCCCCAACATGATTTGAACAAGATATCTGAGAAAAATCCAAATGGGAGGTTGGTCGAGGACTAGAGGGTGTCCTAAAAGGCCCCTTGTTCACAATATGAACAAATTACATTTTTCCATATATGAATGCTATAAATAAGAGCCATCAGTGCACTAAGAAACCAAGATCTTCATAGTATTATTATGCTGCAATAATTCTCCCTTGTGAATCCTCTTGGGTCATAGCCTTGCATAGCTCAACCATTAGGTCCCATAGATGTTGCACTACCCCTTGTGATCACATCGACCAAATCATCTCCTACTCCAACTAAAGCTGACAAACATACCCTATTCATTGAGAGGATCCAGCACATCCTCCAACAGGTTTAGGGTATCCTACGAAAGTCCAATGAAAGTTACAAGCAACACCATGATCAACACCGGGTGCCACATAAGTTTAAGGTGACTAAAAAAGTTTGCCTGCATTTGCAGAAAGAACACCTTACGAGACCCCATTGGAAGATTTTCCCAATATATTATGGGATGTACACCATCACTAAGGATGTGGGTGATAATGCTTTTGAGCTCAACATTCCTCCTTTCCTTGGCCTGCACCCAATGTTCAATGTGGATCTCCTTCGACCTTATTTCCCACCACTATTGGACACCTAAGAGATAACAGAATAAATGAAACAAAATGATATCAACCTTGACTACATAGAACATGCATATAATAGTAAAAGTTTGGAAAAACAAGTCAAGGGAAATCGCCAACAAAGGATGCAACTTTATCAAGTTGTCAAAGTAGGGCAGCTCGTGCACCAAGGAAAGTGGCTCACCCGGGGCCAAACTCATCATAAATTTCCTCATCTAATGGGGGAAATCAACACAATGGATACCATTTATTCCTAAGGGGGGAGGATTTATCTATATGGATGTCGATGTCCTCCCACCTATTCCAACTATGTCATTTTGGCAGTTTTCTTGTTCGACAAATTTTTTCCCTATTTTCGGGTCCCTCACTTCTGGGGGCGTTTTGAGGCCATAAACAACATTTTTCTGTCTTTCCATAGTTAGAATATAAATAGATTTATATTCTAACGAAAACATGTGTATTCCTCGGATAGACCTTTCCAACAGGCAATCATGCACCTAAAACGAAGATCCTATGCAAAAGTTACAACCTCGTGAAGTTGATGTACTAACTTACCCAAATGAGGCCCACATGACTTTTGGTGCTTCATATCCTAGTGTTAGGTTTTTGGATGTTTAGGGTTTTTGAAATTGCCTTTTATTGTAAAAAGGCCTTGAGAGCCTCATTGTAATCATTGTCTTGTGAATGAGTGTATCTGTCACATCTCTTCTCAGAGATAAGCCACCACCATTCTAGCAAGCTTGTGTTTCGTTGCATTTTACAGTTTCATCTTATTTCCTAATTGAATAGAAACCAATTTTGTTGTATATATCTTATTTTGTGTTAAGAATATTTTGGTATTCATTTCATTATTCTCATATAATCGAGATCACCACTGGGATATAAAGCATGGCACGAAGGAAGGTTCAAGGGCCCCAAAAAATGGTGGTGCGGTCAGATTTGGAAAATTAAAGCTCCACCAATATGAAAAAACACTCTATGGTTAGATTTAAATAATACATTACTTACTTGGGATAACGATATCAAAAGGGTCTGGTGTCAGCCAAGACATTTTGATTTTTTCATGTGAGGGGCATGTAGGCTCAGTGTTGTGCTCTATATCAATCACAATCATTACATGTTTATCAGGTACAATACGCGAGAAGGTATAGATAACAAAGTTGAATTCATCTCACTATGGAATTTACTGGAGATAATAATAAAAAAGGACATAAAAAATATTCAACTGATGGGTGACTTACAGCTTGTCATTGACTAGGAAATAAAAATAAATGTTGTGCAAGATATCATATTGGCTCCAATTATGAGGGAGATTAAAATTTCCTTCAAGATCCACTGAGTCAGTCGAGAAGATACCATAAAATTTAGGCAATGTGTGAGATGTGAACTATTAATCCCCATCCAATAGGTATATTTAGATGGATATCCACAAACTCTCTCGGATTAAATGGTGGGTTAGCTGAGGAATGGAATAATTTTGCGGGACTTTTATGTACACATTTTTTTATACTCGATGACTAAATATATGACTATCCTTCACTACCCCACTGGGATACAAAGCATGGCACAAAGGAAGGTTCAATGGCATCAAAAAATTGTGGTGGGGTCAAATTTGGAAAATTAGAGTTCCACCTAGATGAAAAATAACTCTATGTTTAGGTTTAAACAATAAATCACCTACATGGGATAACGATATGAAAAGGGGATGGTGCAGGCCAAGCCATTATCCTTAATTCATGCCAGGGGAATTTGGGCTTGGTGTTTTGGTATACATCAATCACAATTATTACATATTTATACGGTACAATTTGAGAGGAATTATAGATAACACAGTTGAATTCATCGAGTTATGGATGACAATTAAAAGGGACATCAAAAATATTTACGTTGGTCACAAAAAACTAAAGGATATTGATATCAAGAGGTGTTGGTGTGGGACAAGTCACTGTTATTTATGCATGCTCGAGGTGTGCAGGATCGATGTTTTTCTATACATCAATGACAGTTATTACATTTTTATCAGGTACAATATGAGAGCGGGTATAGATAGTAGAGTTTAATTCATATTGATATGGACTTTACTAGAGATAGAAATAAAAAAGGACATCAAAAATATCTATTTTGGTCAAAAAACCTAAAGGATTGAGAATTTGGAAAATTAGAGCTCCACCCAGATGTTACTAGAAACATCAACAGATGGAAATCCACAGACTATCTAGGATTAACTGGTGGGTTAGAAGAGGAACATAGTAATTTTGTGGGACTTTTATGTAGAAATTTTATTATAATTGATCATCAGATATCTGACTCTTTCTATTGGAAAAAAAAACTAAAGTATGGATCCTTCACCACCCCACTGGGATACAAAGCATGGCACAAAGTGTTGGAAGATTGGTTGTTGTCATTGATGTCAACTCTAGTCATGGGTTTTGGACCGCAAGATTGATAAAGGTATTTGGACATGAAGGCCAATGCATATGCATATACAACACCCAAGAATGGATATTATACATCATTTTGTTTCCGTTGGTATGTGGCACGTCACATGGATCCTCATGGCTGAGGAGAAATGAATTTTTGAAGATGACAAAGTGAATTGAAGAAGGAAGTACATGTAGGCCATGGAGATAATTAAAAAAAATAATTACAAAATAAGAAAGTGTCAGGTCGGCCCTAATGTTAAAATGAAGTGAAATAAATGGTATAAATAAACATGATTATACACTCATTCTGATACAAGTTGAATTTCAAAGGAAATAAGAAGTAAAGAAGGCCAGATTTCAAGGGAGGATGATGTCTTTTGGTAATGTGTTCTAAGGTATGTTATTTTCAAGTCATCTTACCATTTTTGCTATAACTTTTTTATAGAATGCTTTAGATGGTAAAATCACTATGGTATTGAGAAGACATATCAAGGTACCTCTGGTAAAAATTTCAGCTCTTGATTCACTATAATTATGGAGATACACTCTGTGGAAGATAGGGTTTGTGACCAGTCCTGAAGCTAGTCAATAAACAGGTGTTCTGGGTAAAAAAATCACAACTTCTTCATCAAGAATCCAAATGACATGGAACAAATTTCATTGGAAATAGTACAGAATTTTGTTTCTTATGTGTGAGTTTCGAAATCGTATGTTAAATATTGAGCGTGGGGCATTCTGTACAAGTTCAATCTTATGAATAAAACAGAATTGAATAAAGTCTACCATTCTTTCTGTAACTTCTCTTTGGGGAGGATTCAAGGAGTGAAACTTGGAGGAGTTTTATAGAATACATTGAGTAATATTATATATAGGATCATAGTACTCCAGGAATTGAAGAATTGCAGAAATTGAAGAAGTCTCGGGAAGCAGTATTAGGTTCTATGTGATGATTGGTTGATCGTGATGATTTAATGTAAATTTTTATTATCTCTCATATATTCTTGGGTGGAAGGAAGGGGCAAGGATGGAAAGTTCAACTCTATATTGATATTGGAGGATTGTATCTTCCTCTTGGAGGTTTATCCCTCCCTTTACATTTGGAAGATGTAGCTACCTTTGGAAGTCATTACTTCCCTTGAATAATAACTATTGATTATTTCTCATATA
>JASDQU010308697.1:36479-47951 GCA_032191745.1 Picea mariana
AGTAGATCCATAACATAGGCCGGTCTATTTCAACAATGTCTAACACGGAAGGCCAAGGATCAAATCTCACAATAACAACCGCTGAGGGTGAACTGATTCCAGGCCTCCCCAATGACATTGCAATCCATTGCCTGGCGAAGCTCAGCGACAGGACCTGCACCATCGCCTCAGCTGTTTCCAGTGCATGGAGATCCACCCTAGACCCCCGTCGTGCATTCACGTCAAAGATTCGAGTTGCGTTGGGTGCCTCCGGCGACAACGACCTCTTCCTCTCCTTCCTCCACCGACAGGACAACCGCATTATCCTCCAGTGCTACCTGGTAGACCTGGTGCAGATGAAACAGAAAACCATAGAAGACCCCCTCCTGTTACCCCATGTTACTGAGGGCTTGTTGAAGTTCGCCAGGGACATAGTCTCCAATTATTAGCAGAGCATCTCAACAACTATGCTAATTTGATCCTCCACCTCGAGAATTCCTCTTTCAAGAGCTTTAGTTATTACCCATCGGTGGCCGCCACTAAAGGTAAGCTCTTCTTCCTGCTTGAGTACGCAGAGTTTACTTACGATGTAACCCGGATGCTCAGCTATGTTCCACACTATGAAAAACACGATGACTGTTGGGCTGTTTTTCCGTCTATGAACTTGAGGAAGTGGAGATGTTTTGTTTGTGGAAGCATTGGGAAATACATTTATGTTGTCGGGGGCCTGACGAACGAGAGGCTGGAGGGCCCTTTTTTTTGGGTTTGGGAAAAAGGAGCGCCGATAGATTCAATACCGAGATTACAGAGAGCAGCTAATAAGAAAAGGAGATCACACATCAGTATCTGAACAAATCTTGCATGCTTGGGTTGTTTTCAAACTGCAAAATTATAGCCATGCGCTCAGCCAAGTCAAATAACACATCGAAGCCACGGGTAAATTCTCAGTTTTTTTTGTATGCCAAATTGCCAGATCCAGACACAAGTCAATACACAAAGCCTAGTGCAATTTCCAAGCCCGACACCACTCGTTCCATCAGTTGATAGGTGCCCGAAATTTTTCATATGGCATTTTGAAAGCCGATTGCTGGTAGATTTAAAGATATATCATGCTACACGTATCTACAGGTGTCGAGGTTTGATAAATATGGATTTGCGTCGAGCTGCAGGTTTCAAAGTCACAAGTGTCAAAGATTTGTATGTTAGCTCAGTTGCTAGATGTGAATTCAATCATGAGCAAGCCGAGTCTGAAGATGCTGCGCATAGATTTATGGTCTATTATTGATGCGTTAAAGGAGATAGGGAATTTGTTGGAGAAAACAAGCCTTCAACCCAAGCTAGCAACAAATCTCATTTTCACTCCAAGTCTCATGTTTCTGCTGCTGACAAGAGGCAACATCACCATCCTCTGGATCTGAATACGCTGAAGGGACACGATGATGCAGTCACATGGTTTTGTTTCACATCAGATTGCCAAATTTTGGCAACATCTTGTGCAGACAGGGTAGTGAGGGTCTTTGAACTAGATGAGGCTTCAAGTTTTTACGGATCAACATGCCAAGTAGAACTCATCCTTTAGCTGTTGCATTTTGCAAGGAAAACATCACAACTAACCACTGGAGCACATAATATAAAACAATCTGTCTCTGTTCTTCTCTGAGTTTCCCACAAACCCTTATCTTCGATGCATTGATATTGAACAGTTTGAATGGTTCAAACAAGATTATTTGTGCTTAATTGACCCTGCTGACATTAATTCTCTTAAATTGGCTTTGGAGAAGATGTTTCACATCAAGTTGTAAGATATCCACTGTCAATACCTAAATCAAAGCATAAATGTGTTAGCAGCTGAACACAGGTAAATAAAGTCATAGTATCAATACAGATGAACAAAAAAAAACTCTCTGTCAATTTATATGGAGAAAATTGAAGAAGACAAATAAAGAATTTGGTTCAAATTCTAAAGGAACAAATGGCAGCCATGGAGTCAGAGTATAATCATTTTAAAGATTTCCTTTTTGAACAAGATAGAACTTTCACCAGCACAAAAGAGCTAAATTATCTTTCACCAGCTAACTAGCAGATCGTAAGACAAATTAGCTGGTGAAACTTGAGATGGCCAAATTCGGTGAAATATCACCAAGATCTTATTTTTTTCAAACCAAACATACTGAAAATAGTTTCTAAAGATGCATATTGAATTTACACATCAAATTCAAGATCAGGATTTGATAATAAAGATGTTTGAAGAGGTGTCAAAGTTAGATTAGACACCTATTTTTGGGGCACATAATCAGTTGTTTTTGCCAAAGATAGCAAATTCGATTCTATCATGATCAAAGCACATTTATGAGCCTTGGAAGGCTATCTGCACACATCAGAGGTCGAGAAAGATGAAGACTCTTAAAAGAATATGAGATTAATCTTAATTTAGGATCATCTTCTATTATTTAGGATCTATTTTGACTATCTGTTTTTAGAATATTTGATCCATCTTTTTAGGATATGAAACTACTTTGTAAATGCTATAAAGCCTAGAGGGGGGTTCAGTCATAGGGGCAGGTTTTGAATGCTGGATACAATACCATGCTGCATTTGTAATAGACTGTCATAGATATGTAATTCAGATCACAGTCTTCTTTCTCTATGAATATCAGATTGTCACTTCGTATTCCTTCTATGCTTTAATTCAAGTTATCTTAACTGCAATATGACTGTCATCTCATTAGTCAGTTCATAGCTTGATTTAACGGTAATATTCACTTTGTGTCAAGTTTGTCTTAGTTGCTAATGACTGTCATCTCATTGGTCAACTCATAAGCTTGATTTAATAGTGATACCTGCACTATCTTATCCGACCCATCACATGTGTGATCTGGTTAGTAAGTATAGTATTCTTCATCCACTGTTACGCTATTCATCTGATCATTGATTCTTGAAAGCACTGTCGCATCTGATCATATATTCTTTGACTGTCTTGATATGATCTAGTAGGTCAGTTATCCCATTTAATCCCAACATAATCATAAACCTATTCATATTTTAAGTTACCAAACATATTTGGCCTGCAACCCCAAAGAGTTTCTTGGAGTGATAACAGATTTCATCAAGACTTGATCAAATGCACCCATGACATCTATTGATGTCAACCACTCTTGTTTTCATCAATGACAACTACCTCAACATCAATCTTGACCACTTCTCTAGGGATTCTAGACTTCTCCAAGGGTTTACATCAATGAAAACCAATTGTTCAATACCGCACACATTTAACAAGAATATGGAGATCATAATTTGTTATGATTATGAGAATAGAGGTCATTATGGAACACATAGTCTAAATATAAATAATTGGAAAATAGTGTTGAATGCATACAAGAACCTAGTTGTGGAAAATGTAGCATAGCCACCCAAAATATATACAACACTAGAAAACTAACTGGATTATTGTTATTCCACTATGATCAAGGTTAAAGTTAATATTTCCAACCTATTTGTTTTTCTCAATTACTATAGATCTAATTATGTAGTTCATTTCTACCACATTATAGTCATAAGTTTGATAGAGTTATCTTACAACAATCATCATTTTTAACCAAATCAAGTTGACCTCAACATTATAGCACCACTCGCTCTATGCCACAACTCCATGTTCAATCGGAATTGGATATCCTACTAAAGAAATGGATGCCACAACTCCATGTTCAATTGGTATTATATATCAAAATGATGATGATGACCATGATGATTATGATGGCAATGACGATGATGATGAAAATGGAAATTMTGATGACGATGGTGTGATGATAATGATGATGATGGCGATGATGATGATGATGAAGATGGTGATGACAATGGYGATGATGMTGATAATGATAATGGAAATGACAATGTCTATGATGATGATGATGATGATGACCACAATGATGACGATGATGATGACAATGATGATAACGATGATGATGACCATGACGATGAAAATGATGATGATTATGAAAATGGAAATGATGATGATGATGATGATGATGATGATGATAATGATGATAATGATGATGGCAATGGAAATGGTGATGATGAAATGGTGATGAAAACAATGATGATGATGATGGTGATGATGACAATGTTGATGATGACGACTGTGAAAATGACAATGATGACCATGGTGACGATGATGATGAAAATGGTGATGACAAGGGTGGAACAATGATTATGATGATGATGGCGACGATGATGATGAAATGGTGATGAAAACAATGATGATGATGATGGTGACGATGACAATGTTGATGATGACGACTATGATAATCATGATGAAAATGACAATGATGACCATGGTGACGATGATGATGAAAATGGTGATGACAAGGGTGGAACAATGATTATGATGATGATGGCGACGATGATGATGATGATGACGATGGTGATGACAATGATGATGACAATGGTGATGATGATGACATTGGTTATGATGATGAAGACAATGATGACCATGGTGATGATAATGATGATGACTACGACAATCAAGATGACGACGATGATGATGACCATGAAAATTATGATGATGTTGATGGTAACGAATGTGACAATCACAATGATGATGACCATGGTGATGACGATGATGATGATGATGACAACCACAACAATCATGATGATGATAGTGATGATGAACATGGAGATGACGATGATGATGATGATGAATGCAACATTCACTATGATGACGATGATGATAACCATGAGGATGACGAAGATGATAAAGATGACAACTGTGACAATAATGATCATGACGATGATGATGTCCATTATTATGATGGTGGTGGTGATGAATGAAAACTACAACAATAATGATGACAATGATGATGATGACGATGATGATGATGACAGCTGCAACAATAATGATGACAACCATGATGATGACGACAACAATGATGATGATTATGATGACGAAAATCATGATGACCATGATGATGATGACCATGACAATGACGACGATGATGAATGATGATGACTATGACAATCACGAAGATGATGATTATGATAACCATGGAAATGATGATGATGATGACGATGACGATGACGGTGGTAATGATGATGACAATGATGATGATGATGATGATGGCAATGACGATGATGATGGCAATGGAAATGATGATGATGATGGTGATGATGATGATGATGATGATGGTGATGAAAATGGCAATGATGATGATGATGATGGTGATGAAAATGGTGATGAAAATGGAAACAATGATGACAATGGAAATGATGACAATGGGGATGATGACAAAGACAATATGGATGATGATGACAATGAAAATGACAATGATGATGATGATGACCATGAAAATGATGAAGACGACGATGACGACAACGATGATGATGACGACGACGACGACGACGACGATGATGATGATGATGGTGATGATGACGACAATGTTGATTATGGTCATGACAATGACGACGAGGACAATGAAGATGATGACAATAAAGATGAGAAGGAGGAGTACAATGTTGATTATGATGATCAAAATCATGACGACGACGATGATTAAACCATGTAAATAAAAACTTTAAAGAGAATAAATCATATAAAATATATAATCACATAACTCATATATTTCATCATTTCTACAATATCATTGATCATCTTCTTCTTCATCCAAGTCTACATTTGTATCATCTAGTTTAGAATCAATGTTGAAAGGATTTTCCATTTCAACATCATCATCAAATTCATTATCGATAATATCATCATTAATATCATCATCGAGAACATTGTCATATACATCTAGCTCAAATTCTTTGACTTCTTCATATGACGGTACATCTACCTCATGATCATCTGCATATTCTTCTTCAATATCATCTTGTTTTGGTACATTATAATTTACAGGCTTTCCTCTTGGATCATATCTGATGATGTATGACCAACCTACTTTACATGGAAACTATGAATAAAATACTTGCTCACATTGGCCTGGAAGAACATAAGTTTATGTACCTAGCTTAAACATCCTTAGATTAACCATGGTAATCCATTGGCATTCTCAGTAACAGTTCTATATGGGTCATGCTCATTCATCTGTAACCTATACCATTTGACCTCGAACATAACTAACTTGAAGGATTTAAATTCACACTCAATCATATCATCCAAATAACCAGAGTATCTATTTTATGATATTGTTGGATGTATGTCACTTCTTGAGGAAACATTAGTGACCTAAAAGACTGTAGTTATCCCACAATAAGAGGTTTTCTTCTTGTCATCCAACTTTTTGATGCAAAAATTCTTACCATTGCACCACATAGCCTTGTGGTGTGTCAACTGCAATATGCCTGACACGTAAAAAATGAATTATCAATCAATAACCATATTTAGACTTAGGAAAAATATGTAAAAAAACACACCACATAGATTAATATACTGGAAAAAAACTAAAGCATGATGTGGGTGAATAATATGCTTGTTTTTTTTATCTTCTAAACCATACACTAAATCAATTTTCCTCTGAGTAATATTGATATCTTGATTACAATGAGCTTCTTTAAGAAAAGTAGCCACCCATTCCCATGATAACCTACAATTACATTGTATGCATTGATCTATACATACCTTCATCCAATCAAAATTGTTTGAGATGTATAAATGTAGTGCATCCCACTCTCGACCAATTGTATGAAAAAAGAATAAAAATTATTAATTAGCATAAAGATTAATAATTGACCATGGAAGCTAAATAAAACTTGGATCAGTAAAATATAGAAACAAATCAATATTAATGAAAAGTATTATAGATATCTACCATCCAATTACCTTTCAATTTCCTCATTCTACCTTTCCCGAACAGGACCTCCCATTCAAATTTTTTAATGGAATTAGCATCCCAAATTTGAGGCACCTTCTTAATTTTTGTTGAGAATTTAGGAAGATATTGACTAATATACACCAAATATTTATATACCATATAGCCCTCCACCATAGATCCATCAAGATGTGCTCTTTGTCTAAAAAAATACTTCAATGACTTCAAGTGCCTCTCCACCATCCACATTGACCTTGAGTGTACAAATCCACACATTTCAATCTCCTCAACTTGGTGTATGAGATAGTGTTCTTGTGCATTGAAAAATGTTGGAGGTGGATACTTTTGCATACTTTTGCATTTTGCATATTAGCCAAGGAATTTGTCTTCTCCAATTAAAACCACCTACACATGATATAAAAAATCAAATCATAGGTTTCAACAACAATGTATATACATTGAAATTAAAATATATGTCGACAAGTTGAGAAACAAAGATTTTGCATACAAATTATTAATATTTACCTCATGTATTTTCCAAGATCATATATAACTTGTTTTATATTGTTTTCAAAGTTGTTAGGGAGAGATAGAGGTAGAAAATACTGTAACAACAAAGGGATCATTAATTTTTTTGAAAATAAAACCAAATTATAATACTAAAAATTCTTATTTTACCAATATATAAATCTACCAAAATAATTACCATATTGAAGGTACGTCAGTCATGAGTTTTATGTTGGCATGTTTACAGGTAGAGTGTGCTTGTCATTGATGGCAAGAAAAAAAACATCGATGGCATGTTTACAGGTAAGAACAACAATGATGGAATGATTACAGACACGGGATGCAGAGATCAAAGCTCAGAAGAGATAGCTCTTTGCGCTTTCTAGAAGTGCAGCTGAGGTCCAAGAGAAGGACTCACAGGAGGAGAAAAGATCGAGACCTTTGAACACTTAGATATTCTTCCAAGTTGGGAGGATGCGTAAGATCAGGAGGAGGGGCGATAGTGGTCATTGGATCACCAATCCAAAATACCTGATGGTCGTCAAATTAGAGTGCAGACAGGAGGAGCACGCAGAGAAGGATATTAGACCTCAGTCATCAGATAGAAGAACGTAGGACTAGAAACCATTGGATCTAGTATAAATAAGAAGAGGATAATGGCCAAGATCCATCCTCAAACTCATGATATGTGAATTCATGAAATGATCTATGTCGTTGGATCTAGAGGACACGTGCTGAGAGAGAAACATTTCGCTCACCTGCGAGCTAAAGAAGTCAAAGGTGAGAGTTGTAGGAACTCGTGATATGCGAAGTCGCAAAACGATGTGGGTCATTGGATCCAAAGAACACGTGGCGAGAGATCGGCATTTCGCTGAATCGCGAGCTGAAGAAGTCAAAGGTGAGAGTTGTAGGAGCTCGCGATATGCAAAGTCGTGAAATGATCTGGGTCATTGGATCACCTATAAATCTCAACCGTTGATCTAATTTGAAGAATTTCAGAGTTTCACGATTTGAGATATTCGAGGCAACTCATAGCAGGAAATCGTGATATGTGAAATCATGATGCACCCTCTTGCTTGGTCCCTGGACACAGTTGGTGGTCAAATTGATGAAGGTCAAGGGAGGAGATAACACATAGCTAGGTTCTGCAACGGAGATCGTCAAAATCACAAAATACCTTTTCGAATAGGGTTGTGGTCACAACTAGTGGTCACATTGATGAAGGAGAAGGGAAGGATCTAGCACTGCTAAGCTCCATTTTGGAGTTTCGCAAGTTGGGAGTTTCAAGGAAACTCATTGAAAGAGTTTGTGATACGCGAAATCGTGATGCACCCTCTTGCTTGGTCCCTAGAGACAGCTGGTGGTCACATTAATGAAGGTTAAGGGAGGAGCTAGCACGTGGTTAGGCTCTGCAATGGAGATCATCGAAATCGTGAAATACCTTTTCGAATAGGGCTATGGTCACAGTCAGTGGTCACATTGATGAAGGATAAGGGAAAGATCTAGCACTACTAATCTCCATTTCGGAGTTTCGCGAGTTGGGAAAATCGAGGTGACTCATAGTCGATCACATGAAATATGAAATTGTAAAATGACTGATTGGTTAAGCATATGGTCATCGTCGATGGTCATGTGAAAGGAATGAGCTTAGCCAGAAGAGCCAATTCCCACTGTGTATTTTTTCTTAGGAAGGGAAAAAGCGCGAAAGGGATGAGCACACTAAGTTTCTCTCAGTAACTGCTAGAGATGGACTAATTGTAACCGCAGAAAAATGACTGATTGCATCTACCAGAGAATTCAAAGAATCTCAGGGTGATCGCCAGAGGAGCTGAAGAGTCTCGAGGTAATTTCCAGTGGAATGAAGACTCATCATAGAGATGATTGACAGATGGAAAAGCGTCGAAGACTATAGCTGCCAGAGAAGCCAAAGAATCTCAGGAACGACCACTAATGATGAACAGTCTAAGCATAATGACCATGGAGGAAGAACATACTCAGCGTAATCACCAGAGGGGACGAAGAGTTAGGTGTATGATCTGGCAAAGGAAATGGCATTATAAATATATGCAGAACAGAGAAGAAGGGGTTGCTTCTGTTGAGAGTTGTTTCATGCGGGTAAAAGCAGGTTGTGTGCAATAGTTGAAATGCACAGAAGAGGCATAGCACATAGAGAAAAAATGCATATCTGAGAGAGGAAGAGGAAGTCGAGGTGTGTGATCCAAGACAGAGAATAAGAACAAAAATCCCAAAGAAGAATGCAAGCAGGAAGACACTGATGCAAGCAGAGCAGTGTAGCAGAACAGTGATGAGACTGGTAAGCCATTAACAAACATTGTATCACTGTAATAAAGTCCAGTAAGAAAAGACTTATATTTCAAGGTGTTAGGGAGGTTCTAGAGAGGATTGGTGTCCTAAGAGTTTCAAGTGGGTGCTTGAACACAGGGAGTTGTAGCTTCCATCTAGTTGTAGCCAGAAAAACCAGGGTGGTTGGGTGGTGCAAGGGAGAACTATTGTTCTATGTTATACATGCCAATGCCTATGTGACTAGAAGTTGGTTCTTCCATCTAGTTGGTGCTTTCTTCTAGTGGGTGCTAGAGAAACAAGGGAGTTACTGCTTCCTTCTAGTGGGTGCTAGAGAAACAAGGGAGTTAGTGCTTCCTTCTAGTGGGTGCTAGAGAAACCAGAGAGTTGGTTCTCTCAGTAATTTGTAGCTTGCAAACTAGAGGTGGTAGCCTCACAATGAGTTGGTGCTCATAAGAATGATAATGTACAGAAAATAAAGATTACTTATCATATCAAGAAGAAGAGGTTTTTACCCTTTATGGGTTTCCTCAGGAAATATCTGTCTCTGTATATTTCATGTGTGTGATTGATGTTGNTCTAGTGGGTGCTAGAGAAACCAGAGAGTTGGTTCTCTCAGCAATTTGTAGCTTGCAAACTAGAGGTGGTAGCCTCACAATGAGTTGGTTCTCATAAGAATGATAATGTACAGAAATTAAAGATTACTTATCATATCAAGAAGAAGAGGTTTTTACCCTTTATGGGTTTCCTCAGGAAATATCTGTCTCTGTATATTTCATGTGTGTGATTGATGTTGAATGTTCTATTGCTTACATCCCTACATTATTTTGACTGTCATTGAGTGCTCTGTAAAGATTTTAAAATAAGCATAATTGTTTAAGCACAGTAACAACTGATTCACCCCCCCCCCTCTCTCAGTTGTCCAAAAATTAGTATCAGAGTGAATTCCCTTTATTTAAGGGTAGATCCTAGAGCTTAAAGATGACTAGCCATGGAGGAACTTCAACCAATAAGGCTCCCATGTTCAATGGAACAAAATTTGGCTTCTGGAAAGTTAGGATGAGAACCTACATAATGGATTTAGGTGTAGATGTCTGGGATGTGGTAGAGAATGGTTATGTAAAGCCAATTGTACTACCTTCTAAGGATGACAAGCTAGAATTTAGCTTCAACGCTAAGGCTATGAATGTTATTTTGAGTGGGCTTATAGAAGCAAATTTGTAAAAGTTATGCACTTATAATTTGCTAAAGCAATGTGGGGAAAACTCATTAGCAGCTATGAAGGTAATGAGAAGGTAAAGGATGCCAAGATTCAAACCTACAAATTACAATTTGAACAACTAAAGATGAATGAGGATGAGACAATTAATAATTTTTTCTTACGATTTGAGGAGATTGTGAATGCCATGAAAGGTCTTGGTGAGAAGATTGAAGATGTATTATTAGTTCAGAAGATATTAATATCTCTGACTGATAGATTCAATCCAAAAGTTTATGTAATAGAAGAACTGAATCATCTTAAGACTATGTCTATTGATCAAATCTTAGGAACTCTAACCGCTTATGAAATGAGGATCGGAAAAGATAAATCTACCACTAGAGAAGCATCATTTAAAGCAGACAAGAATGAGGATTTTGAGCCTAATGAAATTGAAGCAAAATTTGTGAGAAGACTAAAGAAAGGATCAGGCAAGAACCAAGGCAAGATTCCCTTCAAATGTTTTAACTATGGAAAGATAGGTCACTTTTCATATAAGTGTCCACACAAGAAGAAGGACCAAAATTCTGAAGAAGAAGAGAAGTACAAATCCAAGAGATTTGGTAAAAAGAAAAGTTTATGTGTAAACAATGATAACTCTTCAAAAGACACAGATAGTGACTC
>JASDQU010308698.1:107066-118538 GCA_032191745.1 Picea mariana
CACGCCGAGGGCTCGCCCAAACCACCGAAAGTCGCTCTTTTGCACCTTTTGAATAAACCATGTATCAAGAATTTTATTGAACTATGAAAACAGAAAATTAGTTGAGCATGCAACCAATAGCTTAGGATATCCTCTACAAAGTTCAACCGAAAAGACGATTTTACTTTGGGAGTTAACATATGGGAATGGTGTGTCTCAGAGATTTGTTCTGCGTATATTTTTTCTGGTGCTTCATAAGCCTACAAAAGCGGATTGATAATTAATGTACCAAATTACTATTATGTAATTCGCCCAACAGAAATATTTGCTCAACAAAGAAGGAAAATTGCAAATCTTGAGGAGGAATGCAACATGTTGCATCATATGGTGATAGGCTTCGCACAAACCTCTCAGTCTAATATATCACAACAAAGGCTATCAATTGGTTCAATACCTAAGCAAGCTAAAGAAGAGGAATTAGTTCACCAAGAGTTGGGAGTAGTGGTGATGGAACCATTGAAATAAAATGAGGCTCATGATGGGCAATGTGCATTTGTCTAATTCCAAGTTTTTCTTAGGATTTTCAAAATAATTTTGATTCTCGGTTTAAGAGGATTTATACTAGCGGAATCAAATGTCATTTCTCTAAGAAAGATAAAAGAATAGTCTTTTCTTTGAAGTCTTTGAAATTTTGTAATAATTTTGATTCTATGGCATATGAACAACTATCCCTTTTTTGTATTATTATGCTGAACAATAAGACTATAACACCTTATTGATACAGAATTAACCATTTTAGTATAAAAAAAAGGTTATTGTTATTAATATAAAACTTTAAAGTTAATATCCTTATAGTAAGTATTGTAATTTCAATTTTAAAATTATTTATAATTATAATTATAATTAATATTATTATAATTACAATTCATAGGTGGCAAGTGTGGAAGGAATCATCATCAACTCTAGATGAAATGAAAAATTAAAATGTGCTTTAGGGGTTGGGACTACCATAAACAATGAAACTAAGGCATTACCTCTATACAAAGGCCACTTGCTCCTTAAATCCCAAATGATTCATGTGGTAATGGTGGTGGGAGATTCTATTGTCACTCTAAGAGAAATTATATATATATATATATATATATATATATATATATATATATATATATATATATATATATATATATATGTATGTATGTATGTATGTATGTATGTATGTATGTATGTATGTATGTATGTATGTATGTATGTATGTATGTATGTATGTATGTATGTATGCCAAATGATTCATGTGGTAATGGTGGTGGGAGATTCTGATAGCCAATTCAGGATGAAACAATTGTTAGTTATGAAGTGGCAACATTTCACTATTATATTGCTTTGCTCACTTGTGAAAATTGTAATTAGATGAATGACATTGTAATTTGACGAGAAATGTGGGTTAATATTGAGGGATACATGTATTTTGTTATGGTTGTTAGGGTTGTGGCTCTTCCTTGTTTTGGTTCTAGATGCTTCAATCACGCAGCAGAATACTCAATTGCATAAAATAGGTAATACTCTCCCTCATTCTATGAGATCACATTTTTTTGTCTTTAGTTTAGGTCTATGGAAGCTCTATTGGGAATTCAAATGGTGAAATTTCATTCCAAAATAGGTCATTGCATCCTTTATGAGTTACATGAGTTCAAAAAATGATCGAAGTCGTGTGCTCGATGTTATAAGTAAAATCCCTCTTAGGACCACCCGACAAACGAAATATCATTAGAAATGTATCGAAAAGTAATTTGGTGATGTCAATTTGGAAATCTCATTTAAGGCTTCCACTTACCAATTCATCTGCTCATAAACCTTATTAGCTATGTTCCTCGAGCCACACCCTCAAAACCGGTTGGGAGACTTGTGATAACTCTAAGTGACTCATTAGATCTTGAAATGGGGTAAATGATATGTCATTGGAAAGGTTTGGAGGTAAAATATAGCTTGGAAAATCTATATTTATATTTTGGTGCCCAACAACAACACTTTTAAACTATGAACCTCTACCACCAAACTGCTACCCTGAAACTAGTCATGATCTTGTGAAAGTTTTTTCTCAACAATTGAGGGTCAAAACCAAGCATATGATATACCATTGGAAAGGTCTCAAATAGAACTAAAACATCATTGGGACCAATTTTACCTCTACATCTAATTTAAAATGGAATTAGATTAATGAATTCATGACTATGAAATTTGCTACCCCGGAGACATGCAACTTGCGCTCTTCATAGGTTGGGCATATGAACTCAGAATTGGGAAAATGAGGGATCATTGGCAATCTTGTTCCAAGTAACACAACATAAATCCATTATTTTTTATGAAAATATAACATAATTGTTTTTATATTTTGTGCAAGACCTAGCTCATGTGGATCCCACTYAGTGATCAGTGAAAGGAATCAATATTGGAATTTTTGCAAATTATACTCACATTTGATCAAATCTAACTTCACTAACCTAGACACATGATTTGCTAATATGGGAGGGTTTTGGAACTCAAAAATAAGTTGGGGATGACCTCCCTAAASGCTAAATCATTGGGATCCCAAAACCATACAAACAAGGTTAGATTTTTCAATTGTTATCCATGACTATGGAAGTCCTAAAAATCTTTGAGATCTACTCAAACTCATTATGAAAATTTACACCAAATAAATAATATATCATGGAATTGTTGCAAGAATGTGATCAATATATAGTGAATTCTACTCTAAATTTGATATATGGTTAGGATGAAAAAATAGTCATTCATGAGTCAGAGCATTCTTTTCTCCAAAGCATTCTAAATTGTCATGAGTTTATTAGCATTGTATGGATGAACAAAATTCACGAGGTTGATGATATAGTATCAACCCAATAGGTAAGAAAATAAACTTGAAATGAAGTTGAAGTAATTATCTCTCCATCTCTCATGGCCTTCATAAACCAATTAATTAAAATATTAAGAATTTGATGTTTAGTATAGTAATTGTTTTCTATATGAGTAATTATTGAATTATGAATATATATATCTTCACAAAAACCTTTGAACATTGTTTAAATAATTTTCTATCATGGCGTTTAATAACGCCCACCAGTCACAATAAGGTAGAACAAGCCCAATTGATACCCTTTTCATCTGATTTAGATTTAATACCCTCAATGTTGGCATTAAACTCTTTCAAAATAGCATACTTGCATGCATCTTTCACAACTCACATTATAGTCGACTCAAAGTGGTCTAACATATGTTTGTTGATTTTGCTATGACACTTTGATCCACTCAAATTCATAGACAACAATTCATGAAGAGAATCCTTCACCATCTCTATATACTTGCAATCGGACTTGTGTTAACCCATGCCAATCTCCCAGCTTAGGTAATACATTTATCTACAAAGATGACAACAAGGCTATAAGTTTGGATTTTTCTCAGGAATCCAACAAAAAACATTCAAATATCACATAGATGACTCAACACAATCGTGAAACATCACTTTAGAAGTAACTAGTAAATTAGATAGTATTTCATTTCTTCTATATAATAAGACTACATGAGTTGAATGTATTTATTGTAATTCTCACCATTATCAGAAATTGTTACTTTGATTTCAAATGAATGCTTATCTAAAAATGAGTATTCAAAAAGATTCATTTCAAAAAATTCATACTTTTTCAACTCTTCAGAATGATAAAAAAAAATATGATTAAGTTAATTCATTGTCATTTCTTCCTCTGTTCTTGAAATAAAAACTTTGGGTGAGAGAAGGAATGAGTCATTTGCATATAATAAGTCGATGCATGTGGCATGGGTGAAGAGCATGATTAGACCTCTAGATATGACTGTTATCCATTTTTATTTCATTTTTGTTTAAGAACTGGGATCATTTTTTGTAAACATAATCAACAAGGTTCAGCCTGGAGGAGAAATGTCAAAGGTGGGATTATGTCATTTTTTCCCATTGGAAGGTACTTAGCTTATATAACATAGATGGTTTTTTTATGAGGTCCCTAGTGTTTTTGTTGTCGTTTTAGCACATTCTAGAAAGAAAAATAACAGTTCCAATCACCTTGGTCAAAATGAGTGGTACCTAATTTGTAAAATTAAAATACTCAAGCTCCAAATATGGGAGGTAGTCAACTGAAAAGAAAGATCCTAGAACATCTAGACTACCTCATGCTCATTTTCATTGTATCTTCACCTTCATAAGTTATACCTATTGAAAGAGTTTGATTTGAGGATATGCAACTACAATTCCAACTAATATCTCAAAAAAACAAGGCACACTTGTATCAAGCCATGAAATATTGCAGTGAACTCAAAAAGAGGAGAGCAGGCAACTTAGGTAAGGCCATGTGGTTCCAAAAATAATAGATCACATAGTAATACTCCTCTATATTTAATGGATATAAACCATAAATCAAGTTAGGGAAGTGATCCAGTGCAAAAATTCCAAGTATGCACTTCTTAATGTTGAGACTTGTCAAGTTGACCTCTTAGTTTTAAGGATATTGAAATTACTAATGTAGTCTCCCTCAACAGACATAACAAGTGCATAAACACTTTAGATGGGTAATAGAAGGGATCCCTTGGAAACCAAGGTAGGAAAGAGCTAATTAACCTGCTACTTGAAGCACAACAAATCCTGCACCAACAAGTACCATCAATCAATTAGAACATTTCCACAAAAATTACGTTAATTTCTAGTTTTACATATTTTGTTAAGTTTCGACCCATATTGCCCCCCTAGTCAACCAAAAAAAGGATGGTGGTGGGGTGAAGAAGGATGTTGGAGAAAACAAAAAGGGAGGAGTGGATGATGAAAAGAAGGACAATGATGAAGCCTAAGGTGGTGATGAAGATAAAAAAGGGTGAATTAATCTCTAGATGAACTAAATGTGCTTAATTTGTATAACGAGAATGGGTTTCTTCTTAGGTCCTTGTGGGTAGTGTTGTTTTGGTACATTCCATAAATAACAACAATGGTTCCAATCACCACATTCAACAACATGAATAACATAATGGGAGTGAACCAGTTTAGCATAGCAACCAACTAAGGAATTGGTCAACTAATTGGACAACAACAATGGTGCACCAAGAAGTACCGTTAGTTTTTGCTACACATTATTTTGGTCACCTCAATGATCACCTGACAACATGTGTTCATGTTTCCTAAAAATATTATAAGAGACTTTCTCCATGGGAAATGTGACTTGCTTTCCTCTGCCAAAAACCATTTGAATGAAGGTCGTCACACCCTTCTATATGCATGGGGTGCGACGATGCCTGATTGTCGCACTCTGCACTATACCCGGATTGTGACGTCGTTGCATGACGCTCATGTATAGGGTGTGATGATGCTTAACGCATGGGAAAAGTCAAATTTCACAAATTTTCTAGAAAGGGATCTTCTAGAAGATGAAGTGGCCTCTGATCAGCTTGGATCTTACTCGCTTCTCTGATTTGGTGGGATCATCTTAATCTCCTCATCCAGCGCTCTTTCAAACTATATAAGGAGGGATCTCTCATGGAAAAGGATAAGGTTGAATAGGATAATAATTGTATGGAGACTTCTACTTCAGATTATGCTTGAGAGATTTGCTTTAGTTCTTCAAGTCATATTGTGGATCTTCTTCATTCAAGGCATTGGAGAAAAGGTGTGTGTGTTGGAGCAAAGAGCCATCAAAAGGGGACTTTGCAAAATCAAGGCATGGGTTGTATTCTCCACTTTCTATTCACTTAATGTAGTAATGCATTTCTTCCCTATATAAGCATCTTGTCTTATATTGTATAATTCCTTGATCATATACATAGACTTCATTACAATACATGTATCTTTGTTTTCCCTCCTTGTTGGTTTGTGATTCTTAGACAGTATTATTATTCTACAAACTCAAGGAAGGAGTTATAAAGACGACACTAGCGAGGACAAGCATCGTTTAAAAGGTATGTCACTTGTAACTCATTAAACTAGTTCATATGATGATGAAGTTTAAGGTGAAGTGTGCATTATGTTTTGTTTTGTTCTAGTTTCCAGTGGAATCTAGGGAGATCTGTTTATGTCTGCATTTATTGATTAATCCAATAACAAAATTGGCAACGATACTGGGGATACGACTTTTTTTTGGTTTTTTACCTCTTATTTTCTTTTATCCTGCCTTCTTTTGGTTAAATTCATTCTCTGAGTYCGTGGGTGATCCATCTGGACTCCCTGGGTCTGAAGGTTYAGTTAGATTTTTGGTCTTTCTTTCATTTTTTCCTTAGTTACAGAGATCATTGCACTGTGCTATATAGATAGACTGTGGTGATCCTCTTACACCGCACTCTACTTGTGCAGACCAGTGCGACGACRTCGCACTGTACCTTGTTGGCAGCATGCRACGACCCTAGATCGTCACACTATGCTCCACTACCACCCGCGACAATTCTTGTAGGAATTGTTGGAGAGAGCCATTTTTTATTTTTTCACCCAGTTTTGCCTCAATTGCCTGGGATGAACTTCTAATACCAGTGTTTGATAGATTTATGAGTTTAAAACTTACATTTGATTGGTTTTCACGGATTGAAAGTTTGTCTTTGTAATTTTGCAAGTTTTTGCTTTTGGTTTTTGTCACAAGGGTATAATCTCTGGATCTTGGTCCTGAGTGCTTGGTTGACAAAGGGTCTTTAATTTGTTTGGAGTTTTGGATTGTTTTTACTTTCCAGATTGTTTATTGGTTGAGAGACATTTTTGTTTGCATGACAAAAGGCTTTCCTATCATTTTCATTTTTTTCTATATTATAGGTTTGATTTGGGAATAGTGTTGAGTGTGTTAATTTTCTTGGATTACGCTTTCTTTTCTTCATTACATATATGATTTGATTTGAGAAAKAAAGAACTAATGCCATTTCTTCTTTTTGGTAATTGTTCACAAGAAATTGTTGCATTCAAATTATTCTAGTAAAGGAGAAAACTGGAAAATTTTGTAATTTTTTATTATTTGGGATTTTGCTCATTCCAAAATTGAGAAATTGTGTTTCGTAGCTTTTGTACTTCAAAAAGAGATACCTTCTCCCTACTGTAATTAGAGTTCATCAAATTGAAAGATTGCATATTCATCTCTTCTTGCATTTTATTGGGTTCACATACGTCATCAGTTTCATTTACATCTCCCTTTTGAGTAAACAATAGTCTTTAAAATACAATGTAATTTTAAAATTTATTAGCAACTTTTATTTTCTAGAAATTATCTTCACTAACATTAGCTAGGATAGCGCTTTGGAATAGGTTGTAAGGGATCACACTGTCCAAAGCATCAAAACACACAATAGTATCGTGTGATAGGGAGAGTTCAAATCCACTTGCTACATTTTGTCCTGGGAAGCCCTTCTAACACAAGGGTCAATCATGAAGTCACATTAGGACTGGCAGAGTTACAAACTGCTTTCGACCCAGAAGTGGAAGAGCACAAGATTATATGAGATTTCAATTCAAACCTCGAAAAATGCTCTGTTGCAGCAAGGGAAGCTTAGAGTTTGATTCCTAGTTTCATAGTGTTGGATGGAGGATTTCGACCGCTACATGGACTGGTTACTTACTAGGTTTAAGAAGCACTCATTGGTTTGGGACATTCAATACACAGAAATAAAGGCAGATATATAGATAGCTTGGGATCACTAGGTGAGCCATATTAAGTGTGTATTGGTGAGTGAGCCTACCTTTACAATCACATACATGCAGGTCCTTCTAAAAGCGTTATTACATGATCTAATATAGAATGGCATASACCACTTCGACAAGCTTTACGAGGTGAGGCACGCGGTCTCAATCCAAGGAAACTACGTACTGCCCTTGTGCCCATTGGTCCCTGTCTCCAAGTTACCATGCCTAGTGTTTTCTTCTCTGACTTCTCCTTCTTGATGACTGTGATGACCAAACTCTTCCCCCATCTTKCCTCYGAAATCTGCTTGTTGTTGTTGTAGCTGCACTMTGTTTCTATATTGTTGTAGCTTTACCTTCCAATACCTTGTTGTAGCTTCACTCTTGTTATCTTGCRGGAGATTCCTTCCTTGAGGTATTCTTCTTAAGCCAGTCATCCACATTCATTGGCATTCATTATCCACAGAGCGTAGAAGCGTTCATTGGGCTGAAATAAGGAAGTGTAGAAGCGTGAAKTTATTTCTCCATATCACCTTTGAGATTGAGATACGACATATTAGGCAGGACGGGCTTGAGAGACTACCTTCTTTTTTATATTCTTTAGGAAGCAGACTTTTTATTATGTTGTATCTTACTGCTCCGCTGCTAATTTTTACTAGTAGAAACTGCACTCCTTACTGCGTATTCGCACCACCCTAGCAACCCAGGAAGGGTTCAGTGCTTCTTGAATCCATGAACTTCACCACATGCTTGGATTTATTGCATGGAGGAATTACCTCGTTATGCTCGATGGACCCATCAAGGGCTAATATATTCCCCATCGAGCGAGAGATAATCTATAATCCCCATGGTTATCTACCCTCGGACCTACAACTCCTCACTTACATAGACAGAACAATAGTTACTTTAGCACCAGCCCATAAGCACCAGTCATAGCCATAGAGAATTTTCCATAGAGATATCGATTAAGATATGTTACTGCCAGATAAAATATATTGAGTTAACCCACCAAAAGTCGGCATGGATAGAAAAATAATTCTTCTTATGCTGCTACTGGCCAGAAGGAAGGTGTGTCCAGGAGAGACAAGTAATCCACCCAACATACTCACCCTGCTTTGTCGGTCTTGGTGTAGAGAATGCGCGTAGTATTGGGGATCACTTGAGAAGAAAATCTTGTGGGGACCTTCTCGAGTTGATTCCGGGCTAGATACCCTGCCTTTGTGCGTGGATCGGACTGTCGATTGTTTCCCCAGGAATCATTGTCATAATTAGTAACATTAGTAGCCTATCTCATTAGGGTCTTTACACGAGGTGAGTGTGGAGGGGCAAGTCTTCACGGTACCTGGAATCGACGTTGGCCAAACTCACTCGAGATCCTTGGAGGGTATACCCATGATTATGTGTGGGAGCTTGCGCCAGGGTGTAAGTTCGTTAAGCAGGTCGTCAACGTAACTTTTCCACCCACTTTATCCCAGCCCCTTCTTGTCTTGATTTCGTGAAGTTGGATTTCATCACCAACTAGTGACTTAGGAATAAGAAGGTTTGTTTGCTTGGTTTGGTTTCTAGATTTTATTAATGAGTGTTGTTTGTTTCTCTAGTTGGCCATAGATTTGTTTCGTTCTTTATTTGGTGTGGCCAACATCAACCCTCATCGTTCACGTAGGATGCAAGGGCTACCTCTGGAAGATCYGGAAGGTTACCTCCCTTTTCTTCCTAACTCACCAAAGGGCTCTCCTGAGGGAGCAATCAATAACGAAGTAGCCTCCGAGGTTGGAAGTTCAAACTCTTTGGAGGGATTCAGAATTGTTTYGAATTCTTTAGAGGCATTCAGACTTCCCGTAAACCCTTTATTAAATCTTAAAGAAGATCCACTTTTGCTCCAGCTAAATTCATTGGGAGAAATTGTTATTGAAGATCATACTCAAATACCTACTGGACCTCACATAGAGTCTGGTGTGGATGATCCACCCTTTCAGAGTGAGTCATTTATAAGTCCTAATCAACCTATGGCATCACAAATACCTGAGACATATGTTACCTATATGGTACCTTTAGATCATTCTACTGGCACAACCAATAATGTCGTCACAGTTTCAGACCAATTATTGGTTTTCTCACTCAATTCTTCCTCTCCAGATTGCCCACTCTACCATGGTCCCACAAGCTAAGACTGTTTCTACGGGAAATGTGGTTATCACTCAAGCTCCTATTGGAACACCACTTCCACTTAGACCAAATCCATCACTTCCCCCTGGGTATAACACTTTGAATACTTCCATTGTTATTCATGCCCAAAATCCATCCAGAGGGTCTAGACTTTGTGTTCCTTCTGGATATAATGTTGCTAGTCACTTTGTCCCTACACCTACCCAGGTTCTCTCCGGGGGGCCTTACGTTCCTCCTCCACCTTTTTATGAAGGATCTAATCGTCTTAGACCTAGTGGCTCCAATATAGTTGGAGGCACCAGTCATTATGTCGCTTATGGTTTTCAGATTCCTGTTGGAGGCCAATATCAAGTTAGGGGGAAACCTCAATTTGGGGGGCAACCTCAAATTGGGGGACAACCTCAAGCTGGGGGGATACCTCAAGTTGGAGACCATAACCCAGTTTATGGAAAAATTATACCTGTGTTACAATATCAACCTTGGAATATTCCTTTCCAAGGGAATCAACAACCATCTGCGAGGCAACATCCTCATGTTAATTCTTTTGTACCCCCTAATCTCGATCAATCGTATCCAGGTTCTATGAATCCTACTTGGGGTCAAAATTTTCAGTCTAATGTTCCTTTCCAAGGGAACATACCTAATCAACCAAACCCCATTGGCTATTTGAATCAAAACCCTCCACAACCGAATCTGTCATGATTGTCTAACTATCTACAGACTACTTATGGTCCTATTGGTATACCCACCAGACTACCTCCTCAAAACTACTAGTTTCCTCAAGTGAACAGACAATTTCCTTTTCTTGCCACTTTGGATTTACTGGATTTATCTAGGATTTTGAATGATCTTATTTTACATTCTCCTTATTGTCCCGTCATACCAGCCAAATTACCATCTGATATTCCTAATTTTGACAGACGATCAAGAGCAGACCCAAATAATCACATCATGACTTTCCATCTTTGGTGTTCGTCCAACTCGTTGATGGACGACTCTATAAGATTACGACTTTTCCAACGAACTCTCACGGGTTTGACAACCAAGTGGTATATTGAGTTACCACGAGGTTTCTTTAATGACTTTAATACCCTAGCCATGGATTTCTTAATGCATTATCAGTTGCCAATTCGATATGAGACAGGAACCGAAATTTTGATTTCTTTTAAACAATCTTCTTCCACTCATATTTATGATCACGTCCACGAGTGGAGGAGGAGAAGACGCTTAATCAAAGTTCCCCTTCATGATCAACTATTGGTTGAGTGGTTTACCAGATCACTCATTTGGCCTATAGCCCGTGATGTTGCCATGGGTGGTGTCGTCACCGAAGAGCATACAATTAGTCATGCTCAGTATCTAGATCTCGTTTATTCGCAAATGGGCACATTATACGACTTGATCCCTGATGCTCCTCGTCCTTCTACGAATCCTACCCCAACACCTCCAGTAGCTTCCCATGCTGTTGATGGCGTGATTGGCACCTTTCATGCTGAGACATAGCCTACACAAGCCAGTCATACCAATCCCAAGTCTACCACTTCTAATGTACAAAATACTCCTACTCCTACTCCTTCTCCCAGTAAGACTTCTGAAGTCAATTCAGTTCAATCGACACCTACCGGTAAAAATCAAAATAAAAATAAAGGGAAGGGTAAGAATAAGGA
>JASDQU010308699.1:15983-34194 GCA_032191745.1 Picea mariana
TGGAAGTATTTCTTCATGCCAAGCAACCAGGTCTCGGCATCTTCCTCCTTCTTATGTTCTCCATCGAATGTTGGAGGCTTAATCTTGTTCATATCCCCTTTCAATTCCTCCTTTCTAGATTTTCAATGTTTTCTGGTAGGGGACGGGCTTGAACTACTGTGTGTCCCCCTGTCAGAATATCTTTGGGAGCGACTAAGATGTTGGCTACCACTCTTCGACCTACTTCTTCTCCCATGGGTTCTGCGACTCTCTGTCTTACTTGAGTCTCTTCCCTTCTCGAGTTTCCTCTCTATTCTTTCCAGGCTCTTCAAAAATTTTAAGTTTAATGCACCCTGCCGATCCCTGACTTTCATGAGCTTTCAGCTATCAGCTCGGCGAGCCTGGGCCTCTCTTTGCAATCCTTCAATGATTTTCATTATGTGTCCTTCCTTATCCTTCTCTTTTCCATGCCCATTGGAGTTCGATCCTTCGATTCCCAGGTTAACATCCTTTCCTTCCTGTTCGTCTTCTATTTCGGGGGTAATCTACACCATTCCCCACTCCATACTCGGTGTTGGTTAACTGGAGTCCTGACCTCCGTTGAACTCTGCACACGCATTGTGCAATTAAATTCGAAGTTTGTCAGGCCATTAAACCTTCAGGAACAATCCACAACATTTATAAGCCAATACGAACAAGAACAAAAGACATTTTGATTCAAATAAGTTTTTCTGAACTCTCGTTCGGCTCTGCAATTTTCGGGTTTTTGAAACTTTCATTTTCGGCACTTCCGGATTTCGAGACTTCGGGTTTCGGGGTTTCGGTCCACGAGGCTTTTAGAATTGCTTTCCTTTCGAACCCCCGACTTCCAAAATTCTGATTTACTTTACCCTCCGAGCCCACATAGCACAGTGGTCACCCACAACTATGGTGGCGCGTGGCACGTTAATGAGGGTCCACGTCGTTTTTAACGACGTCATCGGGTCCTACCTCTCTCGCTTCTCTTCTCAACCCACTGGCACGTGGTACATCTCCATGTGTCCACGTCCACTCCTAGTAAAATCCAACGGTCAGATCTTTCTCAGATCTACGGCACAGATCCTTTCGGCGTTTCGGGGTTTCGGGTGTTGAAGGTTCATCCATCCACACATCTTGAACTTCCATGTGTCGAAATCCCGAAATCGCTGTCTACTAACTTACTTGATCCAACAGTCAAGTTCTTCTCCCCACGATCTACGGTGTAGATTGTTTCGGGATTTTGGGTTTCGAAGGTGTTTAACTCTTCTCACCTCCCATCTCCCAAACGTCGATTTCTTCCTGGGTAATTAACGGTCCCGATCTCTCTTAGATCGACGGTTGCGATCCAATCATGAATTTGCGTTTCGTGAATTCTCACGAACTCACCCGTTGACTATTTTCAAGTTACGAGTCAGTGAAAGGCTGATTGCTCCCCACGCGTTCTTTCTGATGGACGGTCCTGACTAATTTAGGATTTCACGTATCGCGATTTCCACACTTCTGCGCAATTCCAAAGGGCTTTAAACCCCGTGCACACTTTCCAGATCTAATGGTCACGAGGGTTCACCTTCCCTCCCAAACAGATCCTAAAGCTCCTACACTTCTGGTGTGGAGTCCTCTCTCCCTGTGGACTTATACCACACTGGCTGCAGTTTCATAACGTCGCTATACCTCCTGAGCTTAAAAACTCGTCAAGTAACTCCTTGACACTTTGGAGAAAACTAGGGTCCAAAATTGGCCTTCCAGACCCAATTTCCCCTCGCATTCTCGGTCCAAAGACTGCTCCACTGGCCCATCTAGGCTCAGTGTCGAAACCTTGGCTCTGATACCAAACTGTAGCACACCTTTTCAGCTACCATGGCTTAATCGCTCTAAAAAAAGGAAGCTTTAACACCACTTGGTGCATAACTCATACAGGTATTATAAATCCCATGCATTTAAACAAATAAACACATTCTACACAGAGTATTCATATGAGTTACTGCCATAATTAACAATCAATAGCATTTCATACTAATTCATATACACGACGGAAAATCATGATAACATAAACAGTAGAGTCATGCAAAACATGATTAAAACATAATCAGATACTTACCTTTTAACAGTGGTAGATTCCACCAACCAAGTGCAGGCCTTCCATGAACCTCCCAGCCTTAGACCACACTGCTCATCAGCTCAGCAGTGGGTCACCCCCGAGCTGGGACTAAGCTCCACCCGAAGGCAAGGAATCCTAGGCTAGGCTGAGGTTACAGGGAAAACAACACAGAAAATCTGGAAGGATTCTTCCCAGGATGCCACCTTACGCCCACTACTACCAGACTCTCATTCCCCACATGCCTGTTCCGCCCGGGAGTATACACCTTCAAAAACACGGTCCATCGGTGCTAACCTCCCTCTCTGGGTCTCGGCAACAGGCCGGATCAGGAAGTCTCAAAGCCTGAAGCTGGTGCTGGACACTCTCTGGAAGAAACCTCTTCCAACAACATCCACCTCTCTCACCCAGAGAGAGATCACACATAGGCTCAATCACAACTCGCGCTGGCCATCAAGCCACGCACAGTCCAACTCTGCGTGGTCACCATAGCCAACTGGAAATACAACACGGCCTCTCAAACAGGCTCAACAATGGCTCGAGGCCTCACAGTGATGGTTCACAGGAATGTGTGATGAGTAATTCCTGTAGGGGATGACACAGACTCCACGACTCAGAATGGAGGGTGAGACCGGCTCTTCAGAAACAACACAGGCTTTCCCACTGGTTTAACAATGGCGGAATGGTTCAGGGTATCGGCTTCGGAATAGAGCCTCCACGCATAGGTTCGATCAGTCGGACAAAGGATGTGCATGAACTATCAAAGACAATACGGGGTTCTCGACTCTCAGAAACGCACGAGGTATTCTTGCAGAGGTTGGGTTGGTTGTACTGTTCAGCACTCCCTACATGCTCAGGTAGTCGGGTGGAATGGAGGAGAGAGCCCCTTCATGGCTTACCTCGTTTGTTTTATTTACATGCATCAGGGTGGACACTTGTCACCCTTGGAACTGCATGCGTTCCCTCAGCATGCATTTCCCCTTTGCTCGTTTTCCCCTTGTCAGGGACTTAGGATAAAAATACAACATATATTGCACATGTTCTTTTTGGAATAATATTAAATATTATTATTCCCAAGGCTTAAGCCCCCGAGGCTAAGCACTTAGCCCCTTTTCCACCTTCCAGCCCCTAATTCCTTGCCCACTCTATGGATGCTTAGTCCCCCTTCACTCATTCATCGTGGTCGTTCTGCACATGGCGGTGTTTACAATTTTATTAAATGTTCTGCATACATACATATACAACAGCAGGTTCCTGACCTTCAACACTTAGGCTTCCTGGCCTAACAAACACATGAGCCTCCAACTTATAAGAGCTCGGCTCACCAGCCTATAAAACACAATTACAATTCCTTTCAGAACATGGTTTACTACGGGGCTCGGCCTTGGGGACACTACAAAACAAAATTTGTGGTTCTGATTGTGGAATCGTTTGCTCCACTAGACTCATTTGCATGTAAGAGTGTTATATGGGGTTCTTTCTTGTGTACAACAACCATACAAGGCAACCTTTTTTTATTTTTAGAATATTCATGTTGCCCATTGAAGCACTGCCCAAGTGTTTGATGGACATGTCATTTTTCAAAAAGTACACACGAGCACCTAGGTTCTTCTATGGGAAACCTTGTGAGGAAGAAACACATGTGATCCAACTGATGACATGTGCTTCTAGTACACTTTTTGTGTTTTGTACTCATGGATGCATTTAGAACCCTTGTCCTTTAATTAGCCAGGAAAGCAACTTGCAACTCAAAAAAAAACGTGTGGTTGTGATTGACTATTCATTCGCTCCATTGTAAAATGTACTCTTCGAACTCAAGAATCTATAAAACATGCATGGTCAATGTGAAATTATAAAAATGAAAATATTAATAAACATTGAGTACATTGGTTCGGAAAATGACTAGTATTACTCACATATTTGTGATCAACCCTTTCCTATCTTGTGTTCTTGCCCTCTTCTCACAACATAATACCGACAAATCATAGTACGTACAAATGATGATACATTGTCAATGTACACTTAAAATATGTGCAAAAAAGAATATGTATCACATTTTTTAAAAAGTACATATATGCATTCTAGTACACTTTCGGTGAAGGGCATTACCAATATGTAACACTAGAACAATAATATCGATGTTATGTTACTATATAGGATCACTTGAATAACATTCATAATTTTTTAAATAGTGATCCATATCTATATTGATGTACCTATGTACAAAACCTATTTAAGACGCAACACAAAACAATGAAACGTTTTTGATAAAATTTACCATTATTAATAGGTTAACGAATAAAAAAGGCTAAGATTTCTAAAGTTATGTAACATTGACATAACCATCGACATCCCCAAACCCTTTAAATTCATATTGTCTCCATATTGATAAAAAAACTCAATCATGAGGAAAACAAAATCTTAAACTTCTATAATGAAGGAAGATAATCAACAAACGAAGTCATTAAAAATAGAATCCAACAACCTTATTCAAAGTATGTTTTCTATTATTCTTTCCATTCTTAAATTCATTCTCCATATTTTTCAATTTGGTTAAACTAAACGGTTGAAAAAAAATAATGTTTAAAGAAAAATAGAAACTTGATATATGCTATGTTATTGACTCAATATCCTTACAACGTGCTCTTTCAATGATTTGATATTCTCACAATGTTCTTAGATACTCCCTTCCCCCTTAAGTTTCCCCTCTAAAACTATTTTAAATATCTTAACACATGTTTTATCCAAGCGTAGGTCTTTTTTGGAGGGTATATTTTAAAATAAACTTTCTCGGATTGTAACTCTCCTATATTGAAAGGGAGCATCGATGCTCCTATATTGAAATAGAGCATTGCTGCTCCGCTTAGAGAGGGCTTGTGTTTAAAATCCTTTTCGAAGAGTGATGTTCCTTCCTTGTAGTGGAGAATGGGGGCTCCAAATAAATATTGATGCACCTAACATAGAGTGAAGCATTAAAGCATTATGAGAATTCAATTTTTTACTTAAAATTGTGCACACTTCCAAGTAAGTAATGATAGCTTGAGTTTTGTTAACTATTTTACATATCGAATTATCATAAATATTATATATTTTTTTGAAATATAAGAGAACATATTTAGGTGGGTATCACGTGGTTGATTATAATCAATTTTTAAATCCACTAATTTCCCATCTCTACGAATCCACATAATGGGTCTCATTAATATTTGTGTTTTGGTTGTTTATATGGTATTAATTATTTTGGCACATGCATATATTTAAGGTGGTATATTTAACTTTGATTTTCTCAAGATATTGGTTTGGAATCGAGTCCACCGAGCTCTCCCTTCTCTCTTACAGTAACTCTTGCCTATATCTCTATTTCATTTTTTTAATGTGTTATTAGTTAGTTTGGCTCGCGATTGAGGAATGAAGTCACTATAGTATAGGGAGATCGAGTAATGGAATCACCTAAGTTTTATATCTTCTACATTGAATTTTTCATGACTTGATTGGGGATCAAGTTCAGATGTGTGGGTTTTCCACCACCAACCAAAAAAAAAGTGTCACAATTTTAAGTCTATAACAATATACCATAAAGACTTAGTAAATAAATTTGGAGATCCACTTTACCTTGCTAATTATGAAATTCCATCATGTAGCCACCATCCTAAGTTAGATGTACTTCAATATGTAGTAGATCAATATAATGACACTCCAATAGCATGTGGTTGTTCAACATCTAAAAGGTTGAAGACGATCTCTCGACATTTGACATTTTTTCCATTATATCAATGAAAGAGTACCATAAGTGGGTGGCCTCCTACCTCTCACCATTTTTAAGAATCTAATAAGTGACGAAAAAAACACGCAATAATCATTCCTTTTGTGTGACCTTGGAAACAAGGAAAAATATAGCTCAAATCCCATGTTTTCCATCTCTATCACATGCATATCTCATCTGCCTTTGTTCAATGAAATGAGAGTTTTAGTGAACCGAGGGGCAAGAACAATAATATTTCATTAAGTTGAATTTCCACTTGTAATGTCCCCATATATGGGTTCCATTGCTTTGTAATTGGAGATGACTTTCAGGGACTGGGTCAACATGATCAGAGGGGTAGTTTAACATTACCAATGAATTCATAGGGTTTAGATGGGCTATATGATGCCTAGTTAAGCTCACTCATCATATTTCATCATTGGGATCACTCATGTGCTGTCAATTTCGGTTCCCGAGCATTTTGACTATTCTCATAATTCTAAGAGTATTCTTGAGCATAATTTAATTAATCTCACAAAAAGTGTTATCTTAATCAAATTAGTGGAGAGGATAACTTGTGTAATAACTTGTTGGAACCAGGATAAGAAACTCTAAAGGTTGGGGTGATGAAAAGTGACTTCGAGTACCTGAATATGTTTGTAAATTCAAATAAATCACTTTTTGGAGTAAAAATGTCAAATAAATTAATAAAGTGATTTTAGCGAAAATATTAAAGATGAATTAAAAAAGTCATTTGAGGAGAAAAAGGTGAAAGAGGTATAAAGAAGAGATAGGAGCTCATTTCCTCTCATTATGTTGATGATCATTGATTTGATTTGGAGAGGTCTTATAGCCTTTGGGGGTTTGGAGTAAACTCTACTTTGGATTGGTTTTGATGGTGAGGGATCCACCCTAGTGTTGAGATCAATCCCTGCTTCCAAATTTTCCTTCCCTTTTTTATTTTCCCAACTTCATTTTTTTCCATTTATTTTCCCTCTTCTATACTTTCCCTTATTTCCCTTTTCCTTTCTTCCCTTCTTCTATCCCTTTCTAGTTACCATACTTAGTCGAATTTAAAAAATCGACGGGTTTGCGGGTAGGCGGATTTGCGGGTCTTTATCCCCATCCATTTTCCTATGCCACAAGTTCGTCCAATCGCCTTGCTATATTATACTTAGCCTTTTTTCAACATCGCGGGTTCACGGGGTCAAAATTTCATTCTCCAAGTTCCACGATCTCCACTTTGCACCCATTCTCCAAGGACCATACCATATACCATTGTGTGTTGCAATTCTTCACGTGCGTTTTCCTCTTGCAAAACCCTCTTCACATCATGCATGAAATGCTTTTTCTATGAGGTGTCAAAATTGGGAGGTTCTTCCACTATTTTTATAATATTTCCTTTTATATTCTACACTACATCTTCTCCTTATTCTATTTCATCTCTTGTACAGATGCCTCCTTGGGTTACCACCCGTACATCAGCTTCTTCTTTCATCTTTATATCTTTGCACGACTCACCAGTCACCATATTGCAGTTCCCCTTATTTTCTTCTCATTTTACTAATAATTCTAGATAATCCTCCATGACATGGTCTGCACTATGGCAATACCCACACAGTGTGCATGGATTGGTATAGAATCACAACAAGTGGCCTATCTCGCCACAATTAAAAATGTAGGTGGTCTTCCTCCTCCACTGTATACTCTTCGTCTTCCTCTTCCATATCCTCCTCTCTTTCATCCTTGGTATCTTTTTTATCGAAGCCTTCGTGGTCAAATCCTCCACGATCTCCACCTTTATTCTCTTCCTAGACCCGATAAGCATCTGTAGTGTGCTCTTTCATTAGCTGCAACAACCGATAGTTGTTCACATCATGACCCATGGATTTGCAAAACTCCCAAAATGGAGTGTGCGTGGTATTATGATACTTTTGTAGTGTTGGAAAATGGGGAGGTATATGACCCCGTTGTCTATAGATATCACACCACTCAATCTGTGGTCCTTTCAGAAATGAGCTTGACGCACCTGTTGCTTTGAAAATTCCTAGCACAGGTCACTCATTTCTATGGTGACCTTCTGCGCGACACAGGGTACACCAGACATTCTCACACACCACCTTATACTTTTCCATATATTGTAGTTGCATGGTAAAGTTCATGAGATGAAATTGTACATGCACCAACCCTACTGACATCTCGCCACCTCCTGGAGTAGACTCTAAGAACACCACAATTTCCATGGCCTCTGCCTAGATTGTTAACTTCTGTTGGGTGAGCAGGAATCGAATGTGTGGAAGGATTCTGGCAATAAACCATTCTCTTTTCTAAACATATCGTAATTGAAATTCCAGTCTCTCCAATAGAATCTTGAACTGTTGGTCATAGTCACACTCGGTTTCTCTAGCTTGATGCTTAATCTCTTTGATCTTAGCTATACACTATGATTCTGACTCCATCTTTTGAAATTCTCTAATGATATCTCTCTTTATTTTATGTAAGGGACATTGTTTGTCTAGCCAACAAAGTAGCCTTGTACTTCATGTACAATGTCATAGCTTTGTCTCTGAATGTGGTTTCTAGTTTCAATATCTTGGATGCCTCATTTGTGACTCTTTTCACAAACCATATAGATTCACACATGAGACAATGTTGTTATGCATTGTCTCTTCCCATCCCATGAAACACGAGAAGCCTGAGGTTTGAATCCCAGTTGGCCATACTTGATCTAGAACTATGTCTTCCTAATTGACTACTACTTATTATTACTGATATTGACATTATTTCTTGCAAAGTGTCCCTAAATTCAACTTCTACTCCACTCATATCTTTTCCTTCCCTTTCTTCTAAGTTTTTTTCTTCTACTTCTCTCACCTTTTCAGTTTCTTCGGTTCTTTCTTCCTGATGATAGATGCACAAGGGGGGTTGGTTCAAAGAGGGGGTTCCTCCATTCTCTCTCATTTTCTTCGGTGATGGATCCAAAAGAGCTCCCTATCTCTAGCCGTGCAAGCCTACCCATAATCACCAAGGTCTCTGCTCCTTCTTGGAGGGTGTCATCACTATTTTCCGTTGTGTCAACGTTACTTTTCTTCGCCCCATATTCCTCATATGTGACTACATATCTCACTAGATAAGGGGATTTGGCCTCATTTTTTTAGATCCTACTTTCACTACGTTTGGTATCCTCTCTTGATACATCATTCTTAATGTCGCGTATCTTCAACAAACTCTCTTATTCTATGCTTCTCTTTGGAACAAATCATTCTCCTATGCACCCTTTTGGCATGATTTCTCTTCTCTTCATCTTGGATCTTATGACTCATTTGTCACCCCTTGATTTCTTTTCTCTGCTTCTCCGCTGGACTTTCCTCCTTAGCTCAATTTTTCTTGTGTATCTCTCATCTCTTCTTCTCCTCTACTCTTTTAGATCCATTCTCTTCTCACTTCATCTCATTTTCTTCCCCCATCTCTCCAACCCCACCCCCCCCCTCCACATGGGGGGGTTTACACTTCCATTATATTAGGCTCCATGTTCATCATCCCCTTCTGCACAAATAAAATTTTGATCCACATAGGGATTTCCTCCAACAATCTCCTTCTAGGGCCGGCTACAAACTTTATTTCATCACTACTAAAATATTCTCTACATTCAACCACAAACTCAACAATATACACTTCTTTCACACGATCAAACCAGAAATCGATGGCTTTGGCCCACTTATTATCCATATATTTCAACCTATTGGCCGTTCCTTGGTCCCAAACCAATGGTTCTTGGGCTCTCCGTATAGATTTAATATTCATCTATCTCTTTATCCACTCATGCAATAAACAAAGAAATTCAACAAACAAAATTTCATGCAGATATGAATGTATGTACCTTTGTTTCCAACACTCTGGGTGGATCTGTAGATTCTTGGTCTCTCATCATGTGAACTCGTCCTCCTTCTCATAGTTCCAATCTTCTCTCTCTTTCTTGGAAGGTTTCCATGTCATGTCCTTCCTTCAACATGTAGCACAAAACCTCCAGGTCCTGGAAATGGAACCAATTTTTGGATCAGGTTTTTAGACCCAGGGTTCAAAATGATTTACCAACAAATACCCCATAGGCACCGACATATTCAATCTTCAAGGATTGAATAAGGTCTCACTTGAGAAACCATGAGAATCACATAGACTGTAGGTTTCATGCAAATCATGAAGGAATAGTGTAGATAGAAAACATCCAACTCAGAGCCATGTATTCATTCCACATTCATTCATAACATCCATACGAGTGTTGTGCAAAATAATACATAACAATCATCCATTCATACTAGAATCCACAATATATATAAACAAATGTGCTCCATGTTTCATTCATTAATCTCAACATCATTTAGATACATTTCAATACACAGATGGTCGTAGCCTACTCAGAGTGCATTCATAGTGAAACATACCAACAATATGCTTAAATATCGATCTATTTTCTCTCTCATATTCACATAACATTGCATGAACAACTAGAGAAACATAACCTAACAAAAACTGATACAATGCTTAACTAGAGCTCTAACTCATCTCAACTAACATAAAATGAACTCTTATTTAACAAAAAAACCAACCCTTACATATATGCATGCAATCCTCTTATCTCTATCAGAGAATGACAATCATAAGCACCTTTCCAGGTCACCCACAACCTTGAACATGATCAATTAGGTTGTTACAAAAAAAATTATAATTATTACTAAAGATCTTTGAGGATTTCACATGCATGCAAACTTTAAAAGTCTTTGTGCACATTATAAAACTAGTTGGTGTGCATGCAATAGATCATTGGTTGGTGCACGCACTGAATCTTGGTGCCACAGGGTGCAACCTCTTGTTGTGCGTGCAATGTTGACTTGTGGCGCGCGTGCAGTCTTTCCAAAACCTTAGGGTATGAATAGAAAATGAGTGAGAAGGAAGTGAATAAAGAGGAACGCAAAAAGGACAAGAGCCCTCAATTTTATGACTCAACAACTCCCTAATGAAGCATTTCATTTCAACATTGTTTAAATGTTCTACCTTTTGGCCTTTTTTCGTTGGAATCTGATGGGTGAAATCTGTTGGGTATGTGTTATATTCTTTTCACGAGTTGTAGTGTCGGGAAACATGTCGCATTTTTGCCTCATTTTTCGTGTTTCCATGATTTTTGTGTCCATTGTTGGGCGGTTTTTTCGGCACATGTGTATATTGTATTGTAAACAATCTATCACTATGAATGAATATAGAATATGTTGGTTTCCCTGGTTTGGGTTTTCAGGGGAAAAATCTCTGTGTAATGTTTGTATTTTCCATTGTATATTTTTTGTTCTTTTACTGAAAATCTGTTTGTAGTAAATATTGTACAAGGTTAAAATCTACATTTAGTATCAGAGCTTTGTTGGCTTCAGGGGGACACCTTTGTGGTCAAGGGTTTGGATTGGGACTGTGTTTAGCCTTGTTACAGTGGGAGATCTTTGGTATTGATTTTCTAGGTGAAAAAAAATGGCAAACAATTCAAAAATGGAGATCGAAAAGTTTAATGGGCAAAGTTTTGAGCTGTGGAAGCTCAAGATGGAAGATCTGTTGCTGGACAGAGATCAATGGATTGCGGTAGATCCATGTACTGCACCTATAGGAACTTCAACAGATGACTAGAAAAAGTTGGATCAAAAGGAAAAGATCACAATCCGATTGTGTCTCTCAGATTCAGTATTACTGAATGTGTCATACGAAGCTACAACCAATGATTTACGGGATAAGTTGGGGAAGTTGTATTAGTCTAAGTCCCTAGTAAATAAACTATTCATGAGAAATAAGTTGTATAACTTGAGGATGAGAGATGGAGACTCAATGGTAGAGAATTTGAACGCCTTCAATATTGTGGTAAGTCAGTTAGTATTTGTCGAGATTAAAATTTCAGATGGAGATAAATGTATCAGTTTATTGTGTTATTTACCAGACTCGTGGGATAGTCTCGTTGTGGCCATAGGTAGTAATACAACTGCCTTGAATTTTGATGAAGTGGTCTCATCCTTGTTGTTGGAGGAGACGAGACAAAAGAATATGGAAGGACATAGCACATACACATTATTTGCAAGAGGACATTCCTAGGAAATAAATAGATCTAAGTTCTCAAGTGGGAGATCTAAGTCTCAGGGTAGATCTAAATCTCCCAGAAAGTTTGTAAAGGTATGTTGGAGATGTGNAAGCAGTGTAGATCCAAAGTTGAGAAAAATAAGGGATCTGAAGAATTTCCTTCTACAGAAGAAAAGACCTCCAAGGAAGAAGGAGGGGATGTGTACTTGGCTTCTTCAAGCACACATGCATATCATGAGGCATGGTTGGTTGAATCAGGTGCATCCTTTCATATGACTCCCCATAGGGAGTGGTTCTGTGAATATGAAAGGTATGATAGAGGTAATGTTTTTCTAGGTGATGATTCGACAACCAAAATCATAGGACGAGGAAAAGTCAAGTTGAGGCTCATAGATGGAAGGATTAGAACACTACCTAGTGTTCTGCACATCCCAGGTTTGGCCAAAAATTTGATTTATGTAAGAAAAATGGACGATGCAGGGGTAAAAACAATATTTGAAAAGGAAACCTATAGGATGGTTCGAGGAAAAATGGTGTTGTTGAAAGGAGTTCGGTTTGGAACTTTGTATAAGCTGCAAGGAAGCACTATTAGGGATGGGTGTAATAGTTCCACTATTCCTGATATTGGAGTTGAAGAAGAAAGAACACCTACAGTCTCTGGAGAAAAGGTTATGTTGTGGCATCAAAGACTGGGGCATATAAGAGAGAAGGGTCTTCGACTACTACATGGTAAAGGTATGGTCCTTGGAGAATGAAAATGGAGAAGAATCTCCCTTTCTCTAAACATACCATTGGAGCGTAAAAATAAGATGGAGTAAGTATAATTTTTCCATGTTCTATGTTCTCCATCAGTGTATTACGATGCTTGTGTGTTGGAACTATGTTATGGGGAGTAATCAATTAAGTAGATTTTTCTCTAATTCAATGGAACAATGGTGAGGACATAAAAATCAATAGGGGTTTCATACATCAATTTGGTGTAAAATTTTATTATTATTATTAAACTATCTGTGAGTAGCATTTAATATATAACAAAGAAAAATTTTGATTCAGAATAGGAGAACTATGGATACCCTACTCCCTTTGGATTTGGACCCGTGGCCTCCAAAGAAGAAACACATGTTCTTAACCATTAGGCCTACTTAGCACATGGCATGATTTATCAATTAATATAACAAACATTAAAATATGACATGATTTATCAATTAATATAATAAGTATTAAAATATGAGGAGGAGGTGAGCCATAAACATCAAGTTATAGAGTATTGTCATTGGATCCAACACTACACACCCAAGCTTTTATAGCCAAATGCTTGTTCACCTCCTCCTCATACCTTATTGCTTATTGTATTATCAATTCAATGATATACATGCTTATTGCTCACTCAAAATATGATGCTCTTATTTCATAATTATACACCCACAAAAATCATTTCATTTTTTTTGTAAGTTAGCAACTTATATTACCTTAAATGTCTGAAAATATACATGACAACATAAACCAGTCAATAAGGTTGCCGAAAATGAAAACCAACTCGTGGCTGATGAAGTTTACTGTCTTAATGAACTGTCTGAACTGACCAATAAAATGAGTGTACTAGGCTAAGAGAAGCAAAACTAGTTGCATTGTGTTCAATCCAAAAAAAAACAAAAAAAAACTATACTAACAATTACATAAGGTATGCAAGTATGCTCAAAGCCAATGACCTGTAGTAGATGTTTATTTATCATGAGGAGGAACCTGAACATGTGTGTCGTCCGAAGTCAGAGAGGGAGGCAGGGGAATGGGGATCCCCAACATAATTGTGCCCTGAGCACTGACAACTGGAATCGGTGGCACGTCGTTGAAGTGGCCGAATTGAGCTACCATCCAAGAGAGCCGAAGATGCATGTGATCCAAGCATAATTTCAAATCCTCCAAGGCTCGACGCATATCAAAGATAAGGTTGAGAAAGTGTGCAGTGGGAGGGATGCCAACAATGGGCTCCATGAGCGAACTGGTTGGAGTGGGGAAAGGACTGCGGGGGCGTCGACTGGAGAGGGACAACATAGGGTCGACTGTTGTCGGAACAAACGAAGGAGGCGCAGAAGCAGATGGAGTAATGGATTCCGACTCCTCGTTGATGAAGCAACCCCAAGGGGAGCTCAACACATGATGAGGAGGAGGGTTGATTGGGCCTTGGGTGGAGGAAGTGACCGAGCCAGAAATATTGCTGTCGGGAAGCCTGTTTTCATGAAAGGCAGGGCCACAACCTCTAGTCATGGCAACTCTGTTCAGAGCGCTACGATGACATCAGGCTCTTTCACAGGGCATTGTCAACAAACGATGCACGAGACAGAGGTAGCAGGGAGGCAGTGGAGGAAAGGGAAGGGCAATGACCAGGGAGCAAAACAAATGCAACTAATGGGAACATGCGAGAAGCTGATGGGAACCAGTGTGCGACGGACTGAAACACAAGACAAACAATAACACCAAATGGAACAAAGTGCCATTGCGACGAGGGAGGCTGAACATTAAAATCTCGGCGGGTGGAGAATCCAAACGTGTTGCGATGAATGCGACAACTTGGATAGTGGAGAAAACCATCAACATTGTATCGACACCCACATGAACATAGACACTTTCACAAGTTGGACTAGTGAACAAAATGAATGGGGAGGTGACGACCTTATATTTCAGGCAAGGCGCCTTAATTGCAGGTGGTTGGCACTACCAAATGGCTGGCCAGCCCAAACCCATCCACCACCAATAGCTTATGGTGACACCCCATTCGAAAAAAAATAAAAATAAACATTCCATTAAAAAATATATCACAATACATTCTTTAATAATAAGCATGGAGTTTCTGACACCTATATATATGACGAGGCATAAATGCAAATTGTGGACTTCGTAGCCCACGCGTTTTAGCTGTTCCGACGCATTTTTCATCGTTCACCATATAAAACTTGGGGAATCATCGGTGAACGAAAAATCCCTTTCATTGTGTTTTCTATGAGAGCACCATTTAGTGGAAGTGAATTTTGTGTGCCAATACCTCTCTTGTGCTTGTGTAATGGTGTGTTTTTTAATACAAACTATCATGGTTTGTATATATTATTTTGGTGGACGGAAGTGTGTTTACTTAAAAATCTCAACATATTATTTTTGTTTAAAACATTTCTAAATTATCATTTTTGTTTAAAATTCTCTACATATTAATTTTTTTTTAAAACATTTTTTAAATTATCATTTTTTTTTAAAATATTCTCTAAATTATCTTCTTTTGTTGTTGTTTAAAATAGACTTTAAAAGTAAAATTTTAAATATCGTTTTTATAAATTTTTTTACTAATTTTTAGTAGTTATTTGTAAAAAAATTAAACTTTTTATATGTGATTATGTATTTGAAGCCTGAGCATATATACCAACATGGATCTATCTTAACTCTGAACTTAAGATCTATTATATTATAACACATCAAGAGATCAAATTCTCTTTCTCCTAATAATAAATCTAAAGTTAAGAGGGATGTACACTGTTTCTTTTATATATTTTACTTAATTGGTGGACGGTCTACATTAATTTTTTTTTGTTATTAATATTTTTTTTTAAATGCCACTTATCAACTCCATGTTAAGCTAAAAGAATTACACATCTCCCTCATAGTAGGATGTACAAAACACATAATAATTTTTTTACTTTCATATTTTTTTTATATATGGGCCTAATGGTTAAGAGCACATGTTTCCAAGGTCACAGGTTCAAATCCAGAGGAGGGTAGGGTATGTATACCTATGTAGACTTTAACAATCAAATTGCTACGAAGAGGGGGTCCCTTGTACCACAAAACACCAATGACCTTATATATATTATTTAAGTAGATATTGCAATTTTTTATTTATGGTAGAGATTGAAATATTTTTTTGTTATTAACATTTTTTTTAAATGTCACATGCCAACTCCATGTTAATTATTTAAGTAATTACACATCTCCCTCATACTTAGATGTAAAAAGTAGCATCAACACATTTTTTTGACTTTCAATTTTTTATATATTTTTTTTATTTTCAATTATTTCTCTATATAAAATTAATATAAAAATATCTTATTATCATTGAAATATTTTATTTATGATAGATATTGAAATATTTTTTTTGTTATTAATATGTTTTTTTTTTTAAATTTCAATTGTCAACTCCAACAAATTGTATATCTCCCTTATATGAATTGTTATAGAAAGCAATTATATTTAATTCAATGTAAACTTATCTTGCTTAAAGAATATGATAAACTTGTAGTTGCACACAATACTTTGTTAAAAATTATAAACTTATACAACTTAGATCATGTTCATACAAGGAATAAATTAACTTGGACATATGATAACTGGGTCAAAAATAATTATTAACAAGTTTATAGTTTATATGAAATAAAAACATAATAAAATTTGTTAAAATTACTGTAAATTATTTATATTATATTCTAGAACATATAAATAATCTAAAACAACACTGATACATATATTTAACTTAAAAAATAACTAATATTTTTTATCTTTTAAAACTCCTTTGCAATTGGATAGTGAAATATTAGGTATGTTGTCATTTTCACCCACAAAGTAGAATAACATAATTTCATCACAACAATCTGTTCCAACTTTCGGTGACTGATACTTTCTGAGATGTGATGTGATTGCAATATCTATGATATCAACCAATATTTCCACCAGGTTGGTTGTATGGTATTTATTTAGAATTTTTAAGGTCAAAAAAATTATAGGCCAAGCAATCAACTTGGTGGAGGCAACCTTTAAAAGTTTTGAATATGTGCATTGGAAAGGGAATATATTATCAGTCATAATCATGGACTACAATTTCCTTGATTGGTGGGTCAAAAAGATATGGAGATATTCCTCACTATGTTAGGAAGAAAATTATTCATCCTTTTAAATGGGTGTCATGGCCACGTAGGCTGGTTGCTTCTAAATGATATTAGACCTATCTTAACCTTTATTTCTTAATTAAATGATATATTATTTTAAAAAAGTTTTACATTATAATTTTTTTTTTTTTTCTAAAAATTATTATTTTGGGAAAATGATTCTTTGAAATAAGCACCTAAATGTTAAGAGAAATCACCTCTTTCATATTTATTCATAAAATTCTAGTAACGATTAATGTGTGTGGGATTAATGTTAAGGGTGCAAAATTGACATGATAGGAAACTCTTGGTGATTATTGGTTATATTTGTTTCCTGCAACTAAGTCCTTCCATGTTCTTGAGGACATAAATATTACTAAATTTGAAATGCAAGATGTTGTAGTTTTTTAATGAAAACGACCTCATGTAATGTGTAGCGCTTAAATGACCCCAGAAGAAAAGGCATTTTCTCTTAAGTGTTGGTGGTTATGAGTGCCAGACAACTATACTATGTCTGCAATAAGTCAAAATTGTAGGGGTTTTCCTTAGTATTGCTCTATCAATAATTTGGTCAAGGTTTAAGTACTTTTGTTCTAATCACTTTGAGGGAAAAGGTAACATTGCTAGTATATTCTCTCCCTAGTTTTTCAACGCTAATGTTTATTGGGGGTGTGACCCTTCCAACGTCTTGTGTATTTTTCTCAATCTAAAAAGTCGGCTCGTAGTAATATCCAACATTTATGTTTATAATGATTGGGGATAGCATACAACTTTTTGGCAATGGATGGACAACAAATTCTCTTATGTTCCTTAGGGATTTTAATATGATTGAGTATTAAGACGATAAGGAGGAGATGACATTAAGAACCATATAATGAGTCAATTATTGGCTCACTTCTTGGTGCATCATGTTTGTTGTATACATACTATTTATCATTTAATGGACATGATAAAAAAACAATGAATCGATGATTAACTTATTGCATGGTGCTTAATATTTCCCTATATACCCCTGTATGCTCCTACCCACCAGGAAAAAAGAAGCATGGCTAACCCTAAAAGCTCACAACTTATGACCTTAACAAAAAAAATGGCATCAATCATGTAGGCATAAGGGATTTCTTAAAATTTAATTCTATGGTTGACTATGATAACGATAGGTGGTATTAAACGCATTTGTTTACTAAATGTTACATGTTAATAAACTTACGGAAGTGATCACTTTCTATCCGCAGATTAAGTAAAAACTTTAAATTCAAGCTTATTAATTACCCTTTACAATTTGTTTTGAGTAGGCGAGTATAGTAATAATATTTATATTGATATACTTTTGAAGTGGAGAAGAAAAAACGTTGAAATGAGGTT
>JASDQU010308699.1:35930-48932 GCA_032191745.1 Picea mariana
TAGAAAGAATTACAAATCTTTTAGATATATATTTTACTTAAAAGGTGGACAGTGAAATGGTCTACATTGATTTTTTTTTTAAATGCCACTTATCAACTCCATGTTAACCTAACATAATTACACATCTCCCTCATAGTAGGATGTACAAAGCACATAATAATTTTTTTACTTTCATATTTTTTTTATATATGGGCTTAATGGTTAAGAGCACGTGTTTCCAAGGTCACAGGTTCAAATCCAGAATCCAGAGGAGGGTAGGGCATGTATACCTCTGTAGACTTTAACAATCAAATTGCTACGAAGAGGGGGTCCCTTGTACCACAAAACACCAATGACCTTATATATATTATTTAAGTAGATATTGCAATCTTTTATTTATGGTAGAGATTGAAATATTTTTTTGTTATTAACATTTTTTTTAAATGTCACATGCCAACTCCATGTTAAGTATTTAAGTAATTACACATCTCCCTCATACATAGATGTAAAAAGTAGCATCAACACATTTCTTTGACTTTCAATTTTTTATATATTTTTTATTTTCAATTATTTCTCTATATAAAATTAATATAAAAATATTTTACTATCATTGAAATATTTTATTTATGATAGATATTGAAATATTTTTTGTTATTAATATGTTTTTTTTTTAAATTTCAATTGTCAACTCTAACAAATTGTATATCTCCCTTATATGAATTGTTATAGAAAGCAATTATATTTAATTCAATGTAAATTTATCTTGCTTAAAGAATACCATAAACTTGTAGTTGCACACAATACTAAAATTTGTTAAAATTACTGTAAATTACATAATAAAATTTGTTAAAATTTGTTAATGAAATAAAAACATAATAAAATTTGTTAAAATTACTGTAAATTATTTATATTCTAGAACATATAAATAATCTAAAACAACACTGATACATATATTTAACTTAAAAAATAACTAATATTTTTTATCTTTTAAAACCCTTTTGCAATTGGATAGTGAGATATTAGGTATGTTGTCATTTTCACGCACAAAGTAGAATAACATAATTTCATCACAACAATCTGTTCCAACTTTCGGTGACTGATACTTTCTGAGATGTGATGTGATTGCAATACCTATGATATCAACCAATATTTCCACTATGATATTTATTTAGAATTTTTAAGGTCAAAAAAATTATAGGCCAAGCAATCAACTTGGTGGAGGCAACCTTCAAAAGTTTTGAATATGTGCATTGGAAAGGGAATATATTATCAGTCATAATCATGGACTACAATTTCCTTGATTGGTGGGTCAAAAAGATATGGAGATATTCCTCACTATGTTAGGAAGAAAAGTATTCATCCTTTTAAATGGGTGTCATGGCCACGTAGGCTGGTTGCTTCTAAATGATATTAGACCTATCTTAACCTTTATTTCTTAATTAAATGATATATTATTTTAAAGAAGTTTTACATTATAATTTTTTTTTTTCTAAAAATTATTATTTTGGGAAAATGATTCTTTGAAATAAGCACCTAAATGTTAAGAGAAACCACCTCTTTGATATTTATTCATAAAATTCTAGTAACGAATAATGTGTGTGGGATTAATGTTAAGGGTGCAAAATTGACATGATGGGAAACTCTTGGTGATTATTGGTTATATTTGTTTCCTGCAACTAAGTCCTTCCATGTTCTTGAGGACATAAATATTACTAAATTTGAAATGCAAGATGTTGTAGTTTTTTAATGAAAACGACCTCATGTAGTGTGTAGCGCTTAAATGACCCCAGAAGAAAAGGCATTTTCTCTTAAGTGTTGGTGGTTATGAGTGCCAGACAACTATACTATGTTTGCAATAAGTCAAAATTGTAGGGGTTTTCCTTAGTATTGCTCTATCAATAATTTGGTCAAGGTTTAAGTACTTTTATTCTAATCACTTTGAGGGAAAAGGTAACATTGCTAGTATATTCTCTCCCTAGTTTTTCAACGCTAATGTTTATTGGGGGTGTGACCCTTCCAACGTCTTGTGTATTTTTCTCAATCTAAAAAGTCAGCTCGTAGTAATATCCAACATTTATGCTTATAATGATTGGGATAGCATACAACTTTTTGGCAATGGATGGATAACACATTCTCTTATGTTCCTTAGGGGATTTTAATATGATTGAGTATTAAGACGATAAAGAGGAGATGACATTAAGAACCATACAATAAGCTAATCATTGGTTCACTTTTTGGTGCATCATGTTTGTTGGATACATATTATTTATCATTTAATGGACATGATGAAAAAACAATGAACCGATGATTAACTCATTGCATGGTGCTTAATATTTCCCTATATACCCTTACCCACCATGAAAAAAAAAACATGGCTAACCCTAAAAGCTGAGCTACTTATGACCTTAACAAAAATTGGCATCAATCATGAAGGCATAAGGGATTTCTTAAAATTTAATTCTATGGTTGACTATGATAACGATAGGTGGTATTAAACGCATTTGTTTATTAAATTTTACATGTTAATAAACTTACGGAAGTGATCACTTTCTATCCGCAGATTAAGTAAAAACTTTAAATTCAAGCTTATTAATTACCCTTTACAATTTGTTTTGAGTAGGCGAGTATAGTAATAATATTTATATTGATATACTTTTGAAGTGGAGAAGAAAAAACGTTGAAATGAGGTTGGGTAGATATATTGTTTGAATATTTGAATTTTTTTATATAAAGTTTTTAAATAGAAAATGAATATTTAAAAAAAGGTTTTTAGTGTTGTTATTTTTTATTGGAATGTAATAAATTAATTTGAAAATTAAGTTTAGTTATGAGAGTGAGAACTTTGTCAAATCTTGTTAGTGTGATTGGTTTTAAAGGGTTTCATTATTTATGGTAACCAAGGTTTCAAACCCGTTATAACTGGGAGGAGACACCTTAAAAATTCAGTCATGTTAAGGATTGATATAGCTCAAGCCTGGTGCGATCCCCAGATGATTTTGATAGCTTAGATGCCCTTAGGTCGCGGTTTCTTAGCCACGGGCTAGACCTGCAAGTAACATACATACTAAAAAAAATGAGAGAAAACTTTCATCAAATAAGAATATGTAATGAATAGTGTTTTGTAACTTTAAAATATTCTCAATTCCTAATTTTTTTTGAAACTAGTGTAAACTATATCCAAAACATAGAGTATGGTGCATTTATGAAAATGCATATGGCCAGATAGGAGAAACACAAGTGGGGAGAGAATTTATTTTTTGTGAAAATGACTTGGAATGTAGGCATGTACCTTCTTGTTTAAGAAGTGAGACATATCCATTGTCTTGCATTTTTGCAGAATGGTCAAATGAAAATGTTAGGAAGATCTGAATTCCCACTAAAATTATGGTGTGAGAAATTGATGTGAAGCTCAAGCCTTGATGCCCTATGTATCCAATGTTAATCCTTGTGATTTATGTATAGTTAATGCCCCTTCCATTTATGTGCTAATCCCCAGCCCTTTTCGCCTCGATCCAAAATCAGATCTAGGAGCTTGATAGGGCTTAGAAAGGCCTGAAAATAAAAGTTCTCAGAATGGATTCAAAACAGACGTGTGGGTAGGCCTCGTCGATACGAACCCAACACAGCTTTAACAGGCTCAAACAGAGGTCGTATGCTCCTAATATCGCATTCTGATTGTTTCACCAAATAGGCAAAAAATGCTGACTATACAGTCCCATGTGGCAACTGACTGTATAGGTCGTACGACTGTACAACTAACGTGGCAACACAGTTGGTGCAAAAGTGGCAGGGTCCGTACATCTGACGTGGCAGGCTGACTGGGCATACAGATTGATGACGTGGCAGGTACAGGTGGACCAACAGGGAAGTGACACGTGTCACCACTGCAAGGGTGACATGTGGCACGTTCGTACGATGACACGTGGCATGTATGTACAAAAACACGTGGAAGGGTATGATCATATGATAGGACATTGATATGGTAGAGTGGACCATGCAGTACTTGACACATGGTATCAGATTTCAGTGAATAAGCAGGTGCCACATGGCTCAGACGTGGGCTTCCACGTGACACCCATGCATTGGTTAGTTTCATTGTACAAAAAATTTGATTTCTTTGGATTCGAACTCGGGACCTCCGACGAGAGGCTAATTATTTGGGGATAGGTCGGATGCCAATGTGCCACGTTGGGACTTGATAGTACAAGCCCACTTTATAATATATAAAGTGACTTTAATGTGTGAGTGGAGGCGGAAAGGGCTGGGGCTTAGCCCCATCCCGCGGTTACGGTGTTACGCTATAAGACCATCCACCCACGCTACATTTCATGCACATGTGACTCAGCTCAGTGGGCGCGGGGGCCATGGGATATGGATTTACCTCTAGCACCCATGATGCCATAAAACCTGGGGCTATAACCAATAGCTGGACGCGTAGTTCAGGACTCGGTCCCATGGTGTTTTGACATGTGACCAGTGCTAGCAGAGGTGAGGGCCAACGAGCAACCCCGAGGGGGCTGGCGCTTGGCCATATGGGTTCATATGACCTTGCAAAGGAGGCGCACGCTCGGGACTGGGGGCTTGTGCCCAATAATTTTGCAAAAGTGGTTTTATAACTATATATTAGTGATTTTATATTGATTTTTGACCTGCTATTGGAGATTTTTGGCCAATATTGGGGGATATTGGGCCCTTTTTGGGGCCAGATATTGGGAGGAAGTTGGGAGATGGTTACCAACTTCAGATCTATATAAACCATGCATTCTTGAGGCCATTGGAGGAGATTCAAAGTAGGTTTATGCTGAAGATTTTCCAAGCCAAAAGCCATTTTTATGCAGGAAAGCTATTGAGGAGTGTACCTTTGCGGGCCATTTCTGGCAGCTCCGGTCATTCGATTTGAGTGTCGTTTCTTTTGTTGGGTTCTTGAGATCTGGTAGAACAAGACCAGATCTTTTTTGTAACATTTTGGCATTGCTGTGATGTACTTATTGAGCTTTCAAGAGAAATAATAAAGCCTCACCCAATGAGACAAAGGCCCAGAGACGTAGGCGAGATTGCCGAACTCTGTTATCACATTGGTGTTATGGTTTGCTACTGTTTTATGCTTCAATTCAGTTCTGTACATGTTCATATGGCTATTATATTTCTTCTATAACTTCTTCCTCTTTCTTTAAGTTTCCTAATTGGTTAATCAATACATGCATAATAACTCAACCATAGTCATGTAAAAGATCTTTTCAGATCAGATTTACTTGTACATGTTGTGCCATATATGATCATCTTCAATGGTTCCATTGAAACTTTTGAATTTGAGTGTTGTATAAATATGTTGAGTGTGAATTGTTTATTTTATGACAAATTCCTTTTACATGGATGAAGTGGCCTTGTTGTTTAAATGATCTCATCATTTGATTAGTTGAAGTTGATGATTTGTGATGTGGTATTCAATGTGGTATCTAGTATATTTGGTTGGTATCATGCATGATTGGTTTCAAACTCTTGATGTCCAAGTATCTCAAGTTAAATAATGTGAATATTTCATCAGGGAAGAAATGTTGATAGTTCTTTCCATCCATTTAGTTTCATGTTGGGAGGTATGTCCATTTGACTATCCTCATCTCCATCTATTGTTTGTTCGATAATAAGAGAAGGTACACAACCAACATGCCATAGATTGTGTTAGGGTCCTATCCTAACCCCCTTACTTAGGATACTATATTAATATATGAGGCCACCTTCCTTGAATAAGGCCCACTAAATAGTTAGATAATAGTCACTCATTGTAAAAATGACCCTCTTTATTAAGAAGGCCCAATTTAGTTAGTAGGATCTCATTATAAGTGGGTCCATAGGTAATAAATATTATCTATGGATAGCTACATATTGCGTATAAGGTTATGTAATGTTTTTTCAAGAATTATTATTGTATTTGGAGCTTTTCTCTAGGAAGTTTCCCCAATAAAGAGGCAAGTGAACATGACTCTCTATTTTTTATTATCAAGAGATATTTCTTAGGGTTTATCTATTTTCTCTCGTGTTATTTGGTTTTGCACTACATTTATGTGATTTCTATGAAGTTTTGGTGTTAAGTACATTACACGTGGTTTTATAGATCTTTTTAAAGCCAAAAAAGGGAGATTATTTTTCTCTTTTTGCAATTTTTTGACAAAAAAAGAGAGGATGGAAACATTTGGATTGATTTATGAAACTTTATTTGTATAATTTGAAGAAACTAGCCACATATATGCATTCCTCTAAAACAAAGTGTCCAATTTCAAAAAACAATCATTCAAAATAGAGTTTAGGAAGTGGAGTTATTGTTGATTTAAAATCAAGTTTTTTTTTTTTTTCGATGATGGTTGCAAATTTTGCCAAATCAATATCTTTTAATAGAGTGCATATATTCCAATCAAACTAGTGCCAGTAGATCTATAGAAACTATGGGATTTCATAATTGGGTCATAATATCCAATATGAGAAGCATAACAAAAGTTATGATCATTTTACCTTTTCGAGCTCAAACCCTACCGTGAAAAGTAAGTTATTTTCTAATGGTTGTAGAGCTTTTTCTTGGGTCAACAAGCTCTTAAATTTTTAAATTTTATTTTATAGACGTGTTCTGACATATTTAAATAACATAGTGATATGTCGTTCAACGGGTAAAACAATGGTCGAGGAAGAATACACACAAGAAATACAAGTGAAATCACATTGTTGGAAACCCTTGTAATACCTATTGGTACCCCTTCAAGTAGTACTACATAAAACATTACATGTATATGGAATCTTACTTATGTGTACCTTTGGCTATATAGGAAGTCCCTTAGACATACCTAAAACCAAATTTAGATAAACTAATCGACCATCTTGTTGCTATAGTACACCGAGAACAACACTCGAGTATATCACTCTCTAGTACCTAGGTAGTCGAGTAGTATGACTAAGGGCACAATTGAGCCTCCTCAGTTAGTGCCCTGAGATATTAGGTCGAGTACTACTATTGGAATCCACAAGTATATTAGAGATCTATATCACCTGGCACTCCCTTGTCTTTAGGACCCAATAACATTTTTTTGGTGAGCTCACCCATGGTGGAGCCCTATAAACCACCTCATACCAACACCCCATACAATATGACCACCTGATCTACTACTAGCAGGTTAGACAAACTAGATGCTCAATATGCACATCTTAATGACCAATTTCAACAAATACAATAGACCATAAGCAAATGGGATGAGAATTTGGATGAGAAGCTGGATAAGAAGTTGGATGAGAAATTAGAGAAGTTGGCACCTATGCTAGCTTAAGGCATACCAAAAGAATAACCCTGGAATGAAAAATACATTGATCCACACCATGAATAATCTTATAACTCAGAACTATTTTTCCACTATCATCCCTCTTCGATTCCTCACAACCATAAACCCATTGGATAATAACATATGGAATTGTTTTTATAAGGCAGATCTGAACAAGTTTGATGGTTCTCACTTGTCATGATGGGTCACCTAGATGGAACATTACTTTGTCTTCCATGGAATTATTGATGTCATGATGAAACTTAAGGTGGGGGTCTTGTATCTAGATATAGAAAGATGGCAATGGTGGGAATGGCATTAAAAATCTGATGCAGGCTACATAACCCAGAGTAATTTTGTTAAATCTATCTATGCATGTTTTGAGAGATATACTCACTATTTTGGGTGGCTTACCAAGTTATGCCAAATAGGCTTAGTTGCAAACTTTATGGTAGCCTTTGAGAAATTAGTCATCCGTATAGAGAACTTATGAAAATTCTTTCTATAAATAATGTTTCATTAGTGGCCTCATGGAGGAGATTCAAGCACAAGTCAGAATGCAATGTCCTACTACATGGTTGGAAGCATATTAGAGGGATCTAGAAGTGGAGACAATGATCAATGCACAAACTAAAAAACCCTCCTTCATTCCCCACACTTGTATTTTTTTGTCAAGAATTGTTAGTTTATTTGGAGCTTTGCTCTAGGAGGTTCCCCCCTTGAAGAGGCAAGTGAACATAACTCTCTATTTTTTATTATCAATATATCTTTCTCAGGGTTTATCTATTTTCTCTTCTATTCTTTCGTTTTGCACTACATTTTATGTGATTGATATGAAGTTTTGGGGTTAAGTACATTACAGATTGTAGGTATGTTTTATGAGATGCTAGTTCAAAAAAATGGCTTCTTTTGAGAGGCATGTGTTTGTAGTGAAGGAACAAAAAGTTTTATAAAAAATAAGTTCAGTCCAACAAAAGTTAACAAAGGTAATGGAATCTTTGGTATGGATTGAAGTAAAATGTGGCCCCAAACATGAACAATAGAGGGAAGGGTTCTTTGTTTCCATTTTTCCTTTTTCCTAAATTGGTATACATAAGATCAATGTTCTGTGACTTCAAGAAAACATAAAGCATTTAGGAAAGTAGGGCATTTTAAGTATGCATCATTGAAGTTAGATTTGGATAGGCAAGTTTCCAAATTCTTTGAAACTTGGTAAAATATTTCACAACCCACATTTAGCTTGGTGAAAATTCAACTACATCTAGAATAGATGGTAAGTTTCCCGAGTGCCTATGTCTCGATCAACAATTGCCTCTTAAGTTAAACGTTAATATGCATAGAGATTGGGCCTTATGAATTTGCTAAGTTTGCTATTCTAGTCAACATATGGTGGTAACTCTTTGATATTCCCTTTTCTTTGGAAGCATACTCAACATTGTGTATTGATGAAACATTGATTGACATTCCACATTTGCATGCCACACTAAAAGTATATTAGGGATACCAATGTTCAAGCATTCATCATTGCATGATGGTTGATATGTCTTATGCCCTTCTCCATCAATATATAATGATGAATCTATTTGTACCTTCCAAGGGCATATGTACCTGCATTGAAGTTCAATACATTTTCTATGAAGGCATGACTGCTCACTACACTTTTATGTCTTTGTACTCAATTCAAGAGTTGCTTATAGTTCTCTAGTGGGTCACAGGAAAATATTGCATTTGTATCTAGCAAGAAAGGATTGTATTCATTTGAGATATGAAATTGGATGGAGTTGTCATGGTTTTCTCGAGGATTCCATGGCATAACATATTTATCAAAGAAATATTTTGCATCATTGGTTTTTATTGTACCATTCCAGTCAAGCTTTTCTATGTTAGGAGCAAATTCTATCCATAGCAAACCATGTATACACATAGACTCAACCATAGTGTTTCCATTCATACCTACAAAACAAATGTGAATTTGTTAGAATGAACAAGCAATGGTAAAGTGGTTTTTAATTTACGGGATCAAAGGATACATATTGTGTTTATCTGTACTAGTATTATGTTGTGTGCATGTGTTTTTGTAGCATCCCTTCATGGAATATTGTGAATATTCTGTGCATGTAAGTGGCTATAATGTGGATCTATTCAATGGTATTTTGAGTATGTCAGTGTTGTCACATATTTGGGTCAAAAGGGGTTTTGTTATGCATAATTGTATGCAAATGTGGCCACTTTATGTCCATTGCACTAAGAGTGAAGAACAAGGATGGGAATTGTAACTATGTGTGATCATGCCTATTAACTTACTTCTACAAAGGGTACAAAAATCCCTAGTTCCATGCATGCGATCTCTAACACACGTGACACACATGGGGAGTTTTTACTCATGTAGATTTCTTAGGTGGAGGGATAGATATTCAATTGTGGTAAGTGTGTTATGTTCTTGGATTTGGTTTAAAAAAATGTATCATTTGCTTGACTCTGATGGTGCATAATCATGTTGTAAACGAAGTATCTAAATTATGGATGGATACTAAATCCATTGTCATGGTATTGCATGAAGTGCAACACATAGTTGTCTAGCAGAATGGTCTTCATATGTGTTTGGTAAGGTAGTATAACACAAATTAGAAAGAGTGTAGGGAATTCCATGTCGAACAACCCCTTTGTTTTATGCTCATTGATTGGTTATGAACATACCTTTGGTCATCCAACTCTATCCAAGGGAGAATTGGTGTGATTGTGAACAAATTCTCTAATGTTTTCCATTTTTGTATGAATATAAGGCAATCTGAAGAAAAATGAAGAGGGTGTTTATGCTTTTATTGCATTTAGATTGTTTTGTAGGTGGTTTCTAAAAACACACTATGGAGTTGAATGACAACATTGGTGTGAACATCTAGAAGTGTAGCAATTGAACTATGGTCAATTTGGGAATTGTTGTAATATGCATCATTTTTCAACTTATAGAGCAATGCATTAATGACATGGGATTTTTTTACATAATAGACATAACATTTTCCTTTTGTTCCATAACTTTTCATAACCAAAATTCCAATATATCCAAGTTGACGTGGGAGGTAACTTCAATTTTGGAAAATTTTCTATGGGAGACTAATTGTGTGGCCATTGTATTTGTATTACCCACCTCTAGCATGCCTAACCTGCAAAATTGGGCTAAATCTAGCTACGAGAATTTATTCAACATGAGTAAGGATTGATAGTACACATGGATAGTAACTAGGGTCCATATTACTCCACATTAAGAAATGACTCCCAATAGCTTCTTTTCGGCATTGAGTGTAAATAAAAACATCAAGAGAAACAACAATATGAATGAAAGGGTATGATTCCCTACAAAGAATATTAAGTATGTATGGTGGAAAATGCATTGATATGTTTGAGGAAATACTAGGTAACATGTGTATGGATCTGAATTGTGGTAATAAGAGCTAGGATGTGAAGAATTGTCGGATGTGTATTTGTTTGTGTAGTTTCTCTATGGGTTATTGGGGCATTTGGGTGGGAATTTCCAAAGGTGAATTTGTCATTGGGTATTTTTTATTTTATTTCCTTGTTTGTGTCAATGACATGGATTTCATATTGGGAGTTTTTATTTCCATTCCTTTTAGTGGCCTTCCCTTGAATGGTTTATTTACTAGGTTTTCTCGAAGAGGTAGGTTGGAATGGTTGTTCCTTCCCTTGAATGGTTTATTTACTAGGTTTTCTCAAAGAGGTAGGTTGGAATGGTTGTTCCTTCCCTTGAATTGTTTATTTACTAGGTTTTCTCGAAGAGGTAGGTTGGAATGGTTGTTGCGAAAAATATTGAAGCTTGCATGATGTTCTCGCTGAAATGTGTTGTGATTTATATGGTGTGAATCCAAGCTAAGGTGGGGGAATGTGGAACATCCAATGCATCCAAGGGAACTGTATGGATTCACCTAAAAGTGGACGAAGCAAATGATTTGTCACGGGAGATTAGTGAAAACATAATACAAATAATGTTTAAACATGTATATAGAGAGGTGAATGTAAATTGTCCCTTCAAATTATATTAAAAAATAAGAGCAACACTAACATTTTAAAAAGAAGAAGATTATTTTCAAAAAATTCAGTTGCAAGGATGGTCGATACATAATCTCACAAGGCAAGGTGGATCATGTGGTTGATCAAGAATAATGTAGGCATGAGTAAAAAAATCAAAGAAAGGATGGAAAGGTTATATAAATAAGTACTTAAAATTTGTACTCTATGCATTTAATTTCAACTTATATGATGTAAGAAAAATTCAAACTTTAAACATTTATCCAATTCCTACACATTTTAATCTACATATTTTTTCCATGTATGATACTACATAAAATTTCTATGTATGATAGTTTCCTTCCTCGAGTGACCTTGATTAAGGTGACGTTAGATTAACTAACTCAAGGGGGACATTTTGTTCCAATGTGAAATACTTACAATCATTTCTCATCAAATGGTAATGAGATCTAGCTAGAAAAAGTGAGTGGAGGATTGAAAAGGGCCTTCCAAGCATTCAAAACAATTGGTAATGATCCACGGTGAAGGTATAAAAGAGACACTTATAGTGAAGGGCATTAGGGGTGACTCGCAACAACTATCTACCTAAAGTATCCACATAGCTACCTAGATAACCACCTAGTTGGGAACTTAATAACTATCTACCTAAAGTATCCCCATAGCTACCTAGAGAACCACCTAGTTGGGAACTTAATAACTATCTACCTAAAGTATCCCCATAGCTACCTAGAGAACCACCTAGTTGGGAACTTAATGAATGGTCACTAAGCTACCTTTTCCCATATATGTAGAAAGGGTTTGCTTAATTACCTTCAATAATTGGGAAATCTTTATCTTGAAAGAGATAGGTGACTCAATCAAACCTTATGTCCTGATATTAGTATTAAAACTTAAAAATAGTTCATCCTTTGTCCAATGAGTATTGAATTGTATCCATAAAAAGGATTTTAAAGTACCCTCAATAACTATGTCTTAGCGTAAAATGGTTGTGGCGATTTGTTTTAATGTCTATCCCCATAACTTGAACCTAACTAAAATATATCTTTTGGTCCTCAAGTGACAAATTTTAGTTGGTCGATATTAACATGTTAATTTTAAATCGTTGAGCTCATCATCATGAACCAAGCATATATTTAGGATGTGAAGTGTGTGCACAAGTGGTATGTACAACTAAAAATAAAATGTTGAAAATGAACTAACCAATTGTTAAAAATGAAATATAAATTGTTGAAAAATTACATACATAGAGGAGGATATATAGAAGAAGGTAAAACTGACTTATACCCTCATATGTTATTATGTTCCTTATTTTGACACCTAGAATATTTTTAGCTCTTATGTTTTATGTGAAAGAAAGTGTTTTATCTTTTTACACTAGTTTCTCCCTATTATTAAAAACAACTAAAACAATTTTAACAAATCCAAATAATTTAAATAAGTGTTGGTAAATCACTTTATCCTAAACCATTTAAAATCAATAGAAATGAACGTAGTTACCAAATTGATGAGAACCCACTAGAGTTATTGTTTTTTAGAGGTTGCATTTAGTTGTTATTTTTACCTCTGTTTAAAAAAGTGGTGCTATCAATAGCACCTTTTTTTGGGGTCAAAATTACCACCTTTTTCAACCATGGATTTAAAAACCTCATAATGTTTCCAACAACACTTTTTTTTTTTTTTT
>JASDQU010308699.1:49015-65099 GCA_032191745.1 Picea mariana
AGAGGATGGCCTTAACAATATGTACCATTGCAACAAAAGACTTATAATCAACCCCAAAAATGAAAAGTGGCTCTCCCAGTAGCACCCTCCTTTTTTTTTGATGTACACAACCTAACTTATTTAAGACCTATGGCCTTGAAAATTGGTAAACTTACAACCAAAATCTTAAAATCAACTCACAAATTAGAAAGAGGTGCTAGCGATAGCAACCCCCATCTTTTTCTAGCCTTAAAATTGCAACATTCTTTAGTTCTGGATAGATGTACATGAGAAATCCATTAGCTGAACCAACTACATTTTTTTGACCTGGGATGTTGTGAAATTTATGGAAAGTGTCAAGCAAATGAAATTTATATTGTATTTAGTCCATCTAAGAGTATTACATAATATCAATCTTCTAAAATTGGTTTGAAGTCAAGAATTTGCATAACAAGGTTGAAAGCCTCATCTCCATTTTCAATCCTTGTAATAGAACTTGTTGCTACTATTGAGCCATACATGGAGAGTTTCTTTTGTAGAAAATGAGCTAAAAAAAGACACCAAAAGAGTCGATGGTGGTGGTGGATTCAGAGACGATCTCTATGTTGATTAATTGGGTTGGTTTTCATTGATGTCAACCCTTGAAGAAAGTCTGGTAGCGAATTCCAGTAGCACAAAGGTTTGGGTAATGGACCCAAGTTTGTTTGATGTATAATGGTATGAGTTTTGATATATTTTCAGGTAAGACTATTCTATATGGATAGTACATGTCATGCCATTTTTGGTGGTATGTGGAACGTCACATAACTCCTCATGGTTTGAGAGTTATGGCCTTACGAATTTGGAGGACTCTCATATGTTGGCTTGAAGCCCCAAAAGGTCAAAGAAGTCAAAGTGCTTTCAAAGAAGAAATTATTTAAATAATAAAGTGAAGTGACAAATTCAAAAAGGATTATTTAAATAATAAAGTGAAGTGAAAAAGTCAAAGAGTATTATTTAAATAATAAAGTGAAGTGACAAAGTCAAAGATGATTATTTAAATAATAAAGTGAAGTGACATAGTCAAATATGATTATTTAAATAATAAAGGGAAGTGACAAAGTCAAAGAGGATTATTTAAATAATAAAGTAAATGGAGAAATTTCTAATTATGGAAAGTGGTTAGAAGTGGGTTAGCCTTAAAATAAGGAAATTGGGTTAAGATGGTTAAAAGGTAATCCCTTGAGGAAGCTACATGAAAGTATAAATAAGAGGCAAGGCTCTCTCATTTTAAATCACACTTGAGCATATTGAATATCTACAGGTGGTTGAGGTAACCAAAGGATATCTAAGCCGAATTTCAGAGGGAAGGTGAAGTAAAGAAGGCCGAAATTCAAGGGAGGATAAATGTTTTTGATGATGCTTTCTAAGGTATGTTATTTACAGGTCATCTCACCATTTTCGTAATAAATTTTTTCCTAGAATGATTTAGACCGTAAAATTGGGAGGCCATTGAGGAAACATATCCAAGTAGATGTGGTACGGATTTCAGCTTGTGGTTCATTTTATTTTTGGATTTACACTCCGTGGAAAATAGGGTTTGTGGTTAGTCCTAAAACTAGTCTAAAACATGTGTTTCGGGTAAAAACGTCATAAATTCTTCATAATAGATCCAAATTCAGTAAGACCAAATGTGTTGGTTAGAGTACAGTCTGTAGTATTCCATGCAAAATTTTCAAATCCATACAACAAATATTTCGTGCGGGACACACTCTACAAGTTCGCTCTCTATAATAAGTTAGAATTCAACAAGGTATGCCATTTTTCGTATAACTCCTTTTTTGAGAGGTTCCAAGTAATGACACCTCGAGGAATTGCATAAAACACACTAAAGAACATTGTGTACTATTTTCAGATCTTTATTCATTACAGGTACATAGTTATAATTATTTCAAGTTAGGGTTGTTGACTAATCCAAAACTAGTCATGTGAGACTAAAGTAAAGTTTGATGAAAATGCTATTCTCTTGTTGTTAAAGTTAAGGAAGGTTTGCAGGTTGAGGTACAGGTTGGTGCATGGTTGATGCAATTTTTTATGGTACAAGTTGATTACAGGTTGTTTGGTTCAAGTTGGTGCATGGATGATGCACTTGTTTATGGTACAGGTTGATTACAGGTTGAGGTACAAGTTGATCCATGGTTGATACATGGTTCATGTTATTGGTACAAGTTGTTTGGTGTAGGTTTATTGATACATGTTTACAACAATATATCTCACAGTGATAGTGTGAAAGTGTTTCCATCATTCTACTTATACGTCAGGGTGGTTGGACGAGGCAAGGATAGGTGGTTGTAACCACCTTCCGGTTGTAGCCGGAGAACATAGGTGGTTGTAGCCTCCTTCTGGTTGTAGCCAGATAATTGGGGAGTTGGAGTTTCCCTCAGGTTGTAGCCTGAGAAACTAGGGGGTTGGAGCCTCCTTCTAGTTGCAGTTGGAAAACAAAGGAAGTTGGTGCTTCCAATGAATGTAATTCTTCAAGACATATAAGAAAAATCATGATGTGGTTTTATCCCAGTTTGGGTTTCCACGTAAAAACACTGGTGTATTGTGTATGTGTATGATTGTTCATTTGTTCATTGTTTATTTACTCTGCAAATATTAGATGATAATGCTACATTGATATAACACTTGCATTATATGATTAAAAAAGATTATATTTCTCTATTACGGATTCACCCCCCCTCTCAGTAATCCAACACGCTATAGCCACCTTTGTCACCTCTTTCATCCACCAATTCTTGGAAGTGTTGGAATTCTACTCCTTCTATTTGATTTGATGGATGCTATGAACATCACCATGACAATCATGCACAAGATTGAGAAGTTCCCTTTGGCACCAAATATTATAGCAACCATTGCCTCCATTGTCCCTCCACCATGTAATACCATGTTCATCGCCAAAGAATTCTCTCCAATGGAAATACTGAAATTTAATCTCTTGGAATTGAATTTTATACCTTTAAAACAATGAGTAGACATTCTTAATTTCGCTAATTTAATTTGCTTGAACGCAAAATGAAAAGAGGCCCTTGTAATTTCATTTAATTTTTTAACTATAGAGTGGGATGAGCACCTACTCACATGATTGTTAATCCTAGTGTGATGTGTAGAAAATTGCAAATGTCATGATAGTAAAGAAAGTGGATTTTCATCTAGAGATACGCATCACAGAGGATTCCAAAATCCTGCAAAAAATAAGGGCATTACTAATATACTATGTGTCCAAAATTTTCACAACATCCCATCTAGGCCGAATCCAATTGGAAAATTTGATCAACTAATATAGAATAATTTCCTCAATTCTCCTTCTTGAAATTGATCACAATTCTAAGAATAATAATAAATTTTAATGAATGATTGAAGAACCTATTATCCCCATTTTATGGGATAACTAAGGAGATCATGTCTCGAGGCCCTCAGGTTGTAGATATGGAGGGCTGAGAGACTACATGACCAACAATGTCCACTTGCACATAAAAAATCCCACTCTGTCACCACATTTTATCCATTGTCAGTGCATCCACCACACCAACTAGCTTCTGGAAGGAAGAAGGGTCTTTCTCTATGCAGTACAAGTCAGGTATTGTGGCAGGTAATCACCCTAATATTTAATGCATTTAAGCATGTTGTATTTGAGCTACTTTTGATAATAGAATTCCTGCTTGGACATTATGCCTTTGAACATGTTTCACCTTGGAGAATTTCATAGATTTCCTAGTAAGTGGTCAAATTTTGGGGAAGGTTTGTTATTGGGGGTCCCTTGAGGGGTTATCATACCATTCCTAACCATACTTACCAATTTTTTCTTATTATATTCCCATCTTATTTTCCTCTTCTAGGTCCTTTGAATTTAGTGACCCAAGAAGGGCATGTACCTCATTTCATGGGAAGAAAGGGTTGAAGGCCTAGAGGCATTGTTGTTGGATAAAAATATAAAATCCTAGATATAGACCTTCCCTATGCTTCGCTAAGGGATCCCCGAGAAAGAAATGAAATGCTTCTTTGTAAGAAAAGGGGAAATACAAAAATAAATGATAATGAATGCTTAAGGGGTTAGTTGGAGGACAAGAGGTCTCATCACAAATTGGCCTATCATGATCATGGGTATCTAGCGGTATGAAATTACCATCATCTAGGCACCAATCCAGGGTAGTGGCTCTCAGTTACACAACTGAGAGATAGGGGGCTCATCATGAGTCAACCTTCTCATTTCTGCAAGGTATTTGTGAGTGACATTGCCATTATTTGGACACCATGCTAGGACAATGTCCTTCAACTCGTTCCTTAAAACATGAAAGAAACAAAGAATGACAAGAAGATGTGCTTGGAAAAAATGAATTGTAAACGAAGGTGCCACACACCCTCTACAAATGCACCCATGAGTGAGATAATACGAGCTCTTGTATGTCATAAAAATCAATGACCTATGAAGTCTAAACCCCTTCCACCTCATCATCCATTACATGAACCTGAAAGGCCATCCTTGGGAGCATCCCCTACTTGAGGGCTTTGGTTTACCCAATAGGACTCCTATGAAACCCCTCCCATACTTGAACTTGGTCAATTGTATAGGGTTTTAAGCATTTGTTTAATTTGATGAGGTAGTTTTGATGCACATGTTTAGGTGCCTTGCTTATTAGGCATGATTTACACTTGTCATGATATCTTTGACTTGAGATCTTTGGAGGGTGTATCCTTTTGTTTTAAAGGACCTTGTTGGTGGACAGTTTTGGAGGAGCAAGCCTAGCTTAGGATTCCATGGGGTTTGAATCCCACAGGTTGGTTGTCAATGACCCACATGTCGGATCCTGATGAATTGCCTTTGGAGGCCTAGAAGACATCATGGATGACATGACCTAGCCCTTACATGCCAAACATTTTTCCTAGGAAAGGTAAAACATCATTTATGGAGGCTTGATGTCACCTAGAGGGATAGGGTTTGGTGGTGAAGGTGTTGTTTGATGACATGTGTAACACAACCGACCCCTAAGTACCCTTTATAGGGATGGGGTGTCAAAATGTTTCTCACTCAAATCATCTCGAATCATCTCTCTGAGATGATTCATCCTATTCTACTTGCCTATAGCTCTCTGATGGCTATTACGAAGCTCTAATCTAACCTCTGGTTTACAATTTATGGCTTCCCGAAGTCGTTTGGGTGTTCTTTGGTTGAGGGCCACGTGGTGCCCATGTGGACCCATCACATTCGTACTATTTCCAGGTTCTTACCTCCCATAGGGAAGGTCCATCCACCATCCAAACCAACAACGAGAATTAATCCTCATCTAACACACAAGCTAGAGGAGAATTCAACATTTGACGTTGAACACCCCTTTTCTTTTCTGCACGCATGTCCTTCAAAGTCCTGAATTCCTGAACTCCTTCAGGATCCAGAAATATCGCCACGTGGATCCTGCCTTCGGGCCTTTCGAATCACCCTCGATATTGTATTCCCAACCTCTAGAGTCTCGAAGTCTCAAAATCTCTCCACGTGGCTCTAACCTTCAGACCTTTCACCTTACCCACGACACTGCCTCCCAAACCCCCAGAGTCTCGAAATCCCGAACGACCCACTCTTGCACAGGGTGACGTACTAGATGCGACGAAAATACATGTGGGTCCCAAATAATCCTCCAGCCACATTGACCAAACAAGTAATTTCTAGAGATGACATGCGGCAAGGCAAAGAGGACACATGGCCCCTATAGTGGGTGACACGTGTCACATCTTAATGGGCACGTAGGGCCGGTGAAATGTTCGAATCTAGATGACATGTGGTATTCAAACGTGGGTCCAAGTCACCCTAGATGGCATCAACATGCCACATCACCGAGGATTCATCACCTTTCAAGTCCTTCGATATCACGTTCGAGGCGTGTCCACATAACTCCTAGATCTACAGCCACTGTTACTTCGTAACTTTGGCATTTGGGGGATTCATGGTGTGACTCCCTCCTTGCTCCCGAAGTGGTCAACACCAGGCTGACCATGGTCTAGATCTGACGATCATGGAAGATACCGAAGGATCCTTAGATCTACGGTTCTCGTTACTTTGTAGCTTTGACCTTCATGGATTTTGGCATCATGGTCGCTCTGCTCTCCCAAATTAGAACTCTGCCAAATTATCGTACGTGGGTCCCTCCATTGTTTGATCAGATGCTGAAGAGGGGTTCCTAACAGACTCCCCATATCCATCACTCTCATCACTTTAGAAATTCAGTGTTTGGGGATTTTGATGCTATATCATCTATGTTCTCCCATAGTGGGACTTCGCCGAAGTTACCTTGACGTGGATCCAACGACAAAGGGGGCTCCTGAATACTCTTAAATTGGTGGCTTGTGTTACTTCACAATAATGGAATGCATAAAGTTTTAATGGTGGGGCAAGTCTATCTATCTCGGATAAGGAAACCGTCAGGCGCCAATCAACCTTGTGGGTAACCACAACCATCAATTACCTTTGGCTGGTTTATAAATGGTAGGGTCGAAACATTCTGGAGCTCCGAATGCCCAGGTTTTGAAGCCAGAAGGCTTAGCTCCTTTCGGGCCCATCATAGGATTCCTAGACCTTGGTCACATGGGTCCTTTGGAAACTCTTGTGGGCTATGTGCTAATTCCTTTAGCCGTAAATGGGTTAAGGACATGGGCATGAGCCCTTGGTCATATGGTGAAGAGTCTAAAGGAGGATCCCTCCTTCCACAGGGTTTGAACTTGAAATTGCCACGAGGGTAGATCCAAGAGGTCGAAAAGACTTAAACATTTCAATAAACCCTACCCTAACCCTCTTGTAGGCTTACGTCCCATGACTCTTTAAATGCTAAAATGAAGCAAGCAAACGACCATTCAAAAGCATGAGTTCACAGGGAGATAATACATACATCCACCTTATTCATTCAATACATAATTCATTCATAGACAAATAAATATATGTGCATTCAATGACCAATTCCTTTTCAACACATAGAGTACGAAGATACTTATCAGAAAACCAGATTTCATGAAGTGACTACTGAAAGGGGTTGTTATTTCCACCCAACCATAGGAAAAACCACTCCTGATGGATTTACCGCTGGCCACCCCCGAGCTAGACTATGATGCTCTAAGAGAGACTCTTTCTTCTTACTCAATGGCAGTCAAGGACGAAGGTCACTCTCTCCTCCCACAGGGTGTTGGCAACTGGTTTTCTCTATTCCAAGCAAGGAGGTATGCACAAGTGCTTCCATAGTCACTCGTTCAACCTCGTTTATCATCTTGTAACAAAAACCTTTCCAACCACTTCTTGCGCCTAGAATGATCTTATTTCTTAGTTCTTCCTCGAACCAAATATCGACATGCGCTCTTTTCTCTTCTCGATATTGGTCTCTCGACTCTGGTTTTTCATGCATATCTGTCACTACCCACGAATTACCTCTTTTATTCCTTCCACAACAAGGTTGCATGGGTTCAAATCTCCAGTTCATGGTCAGGTCTAGAAGTATTGAAAATGGGTACTCTGCCCCATCTCCTCATTAAATCTTGAGGAGGACTCCTCCAGCTACCACTCTGATTGAAAATTCATTTTTGGGTCAGAGAACTATTCTTGGTCTGATCCATTAATTCCAATAAGGTACTGGTTTCGTGGGGGGGTCATCTCAACCATTTCTGGTTCCCCTCACCATCTCTCTCATAGAATCCATGGTCTATCTTAGAAAACCCCCCTTTCAATAGTTATGCAACACTTATCCATTTTTTATTAATAACATAAAATACATACATTGACCTTTTATTCAAAGGTTCATCAAATCAAACATTCAGACATATCTAGTTTTCCATAGTCTCTTGGCCAGTTATAGATATATTTACAAACTAGGGGAAATAGGGGTATTACAATCCCCTCCCCCTTAAAGGAACATCATCCTCGATGTTATATCCTTCGATGTGATCTGTATGTACAGAAGTAAACAAAAATGGATATGCTTGTTTCATGGCATCCTCTATTTCCCATGTAGCCTCATCTGGGCCAAAGTGTTTCCACTGCACCTTGACCTATGCAATGGTTCTATTTCTGAGTAGGGTTTCCTTCCTATCTATTATGCATTGAGGTTCAGGCAGGAATTGTCCCTCTAGTTCCACATGAATCACAAACCAATCAATAATATGATTAGAATCATGTACATATTTCTTTAATAACGAAACATGGAAAACATTATGTGCCTTCACCGTGGGAGGGAGTGCTAGCCTATAGGCTATAGGTCCCACTCTATCCAAAATTTCAAAGGGTCCACAATACTAAGGTGCTAGCTTGGCACAAGCTCCCATTATTAAGGATATTTTCCTGGGTCTAACTCTGAGATATACATGATCCCATGTTTTGAACTCTCTAAGAGTCTTCTTTCTGTCTGCATATCTTTTCTGTCTATCCTGAGCTATTTTCATATTTTGATTTATCTGAATTACTTGTTGTTCCATTTCTTTCAACATGTTTGGCCCGATTGTAATTCTATCTACTCGATTATTCCAACTGATTGTAATCTTGCACTGTCTACCATAGAGGGCTTCAAAAGGGCTCATCTTCAATAACTCTTCATAGCCATTGTTGTAAGAAAACTCTACCAGTGGTAGATAGTCTTCCCACTTCTTAGGTTGATGCATTACATGTCCTCTAATACTTGGTTTACCCTCTCTGTCTTTCCATCAGTTTGAGGGTGATAGGTTGTTCTAAACAACAATTTAGTCTCAAAACCAACCATTAAAGATTTTCAAAATCTTGAAGAAAATTTTGTATCTCTGTCAGATATGATCTCCTTAGGAATTCCATGCACCCTAAATATTTATTTCATGAAAATACTGACAATTTCTATTGCCTTGCAAGTTGATTTGATGGGAATGAAGTGAGAAGAATTTCTCAATTTATCCACCGTTACCATGATGGCATCATTCTGTTTGGCTGATTTTGGTAATCCTGTGATGAAATCCATGGAAATGGTTTCTGTTATTGGATAAATCCGTAAGTGCTGACACAAACCGATCTCCCTAGATCCACCTGGATCTAGAACAAAGCAAAACAAAATAATACTCTTTCCCTAGATTCTAACCATTGAATGAATTAAGAGGCAAGAAAAAGTTGCATACCTTATAATCGCTTCCGTTGGTCTTTGTTGCTCCCACTTCGCTCCAATGCTCTCGTACAGTCAGACCAAAATAGTACAAACCAAGTGGAGTAAAGAAAGCACAATATATTCAATAGTGAATCTATGTATATGATCAAGGAGTTATACAATAAAATAGAATTAGTTTTATGGGAAAGAGACATATTACTGTATCATATTAAATAGGAAAGAGAGATTACAACCATTGCCTTGATGTCGTAAGGTCCCTTCCAACTGTCCTTCGTTACCCACACACTTCTTGCTCCAAGGATTATGAGACCATAGATCTGATAGCTACTCACAATCTATCTTGACAAAGCAAATCTCAAATCCACTCTAACCAAGCCAAAGCTAACAAGCTCAAGAACCAACAAAGCTAACCTAAGCTAAACCAAGCTAACTTTCTCCATGAGAACTCCTTTCCTTTTATAAGTTGAAGAGGATAAGGTGAGGAGGTTAGGATGATCCCATTAAATCATGAAAGTGAGTAAGATCCAAACCATTCATATGCCACCTCACCATAGAAGCTTCTCCTTCTAGAAGATTCGAGAAAACGCTCATTTTTCCCACGTGCTGGAATTCTCACACCCTAGCTATAGAGAAACCTGCGAACACCTCGCACCCTGGCTATAGTGCAACCTACGAGAATGGGTCATTCTCTCACTCTGCCTATATAGCAACCTGCGAACTTCCTTTTTTATAAGGTTTTTACATAGGAAAATGCAACTTCTTTTCTCAGGAAAAGTTCTTCTCCCTTCTCTCTTTAGGAACTCAGGCCACTGACCCCTCTGAAGGCAACAGATAGGTTTACATCATTAACGATTATAGGGATGAAGAAAATAATGTGTAACAGTTTCCCATTTCCATTATGGGATTTGCAAGGGATGCAACATCCCTGCTGGATGCCAGTGTTCTGCTTTAACCTGCTGACATTCTAGACATTTAGCCAAGTAATAAGCTATGTCCTTCTTTAGTGCTGGCCAATAGAACAATTTCCTAGTGGCCGTAATCATTTTTTGATAACCAAGATGACTAATATATAGTATTTTGTGTAGTTCATCCATCATGAACCTCTTCAAGTCGTCACAATTCAGGATATACAACCTACCTTTGTAAGTCACCATGCCATCATTCAACATTTGATAACCTTTGTACTTCAACCCTGTGGGACCTTGTTCTAAGTACAATTTTATAGTCTCTAAGAATGCATCTGTTTCTTGTGCACTCTTGAATCTCTCCCTGAAATCCATTTCGTAGGTGCTTACCACTACCAAATGAATCATTTTCACACTTCTGCTAAAGGAATCAACCACCCTATTTTCCTTTTCTTTGATATGTTTGATTTCAAAAGAAAACTCACTAAGGAGATCCATCCATCTCGCTTGTCTAGCATTGAGATTTGGTTGATCAAACATGTAACTCAACCCACAATGGTCTATCATAAGAAAAAATCTTCTACCCAGGAGGTAATGCCTCCACATTTTTAAAGCATGAACTATGGCATCCAATTCTAGATCATAGGTCACATGATTGATTTCATGCTCATTCAATTTTCTAGATTCATCACAAATTACATGTTCTTCTTGCATAAGGACTCCTCTGATTCCTTCCTTCCAAGAATTTGTACACAAAAGGAAGTCCTTGTTTGGATCTTCAATCTTTAGCAAAGGTGCATTGGTTAGAAGGAATTTTAGTTCTTGAAATCTCTCTTCACATTCTAATGTCCAAAGGAATTTAACTCCCTTTTTATGAAGGGAAGTGATTGGGAAACCAATCCTGTAAAATTCTTTTATGAACCTCCTATAGTATCCTTCTAGGCCCATAAAGGATCCAATATCAGATACATCCTTTGGGGTAGGCCAATCCATAATGGATTTGATCTTGTTAGGATCAACTGCCACCCCTTCTTCAGAAATAACATGGCCTAAGTAATGGAATTGTTTATGGAAAAAGTCACACTTACTAAACTTAACATAGATCTAATGTTCTCTTAGTACTTGAAGCACTGACTTGAGATGTTCTTCATGCTCTTCCCTATTATTAGAATAGATTAGGATATCATCAATGAAAACCAATAAAAATATGTCTAATAATTTACTCAGTACATTATTCATTAAGCACATAAAAGTGGTTGGTGCATTGGTTAGCCTGAATGGCACCACCACAAATTCACAGTGACCATACCTTGTCCTAAAGGTTGTTTTGTAGATGTCTTCATCCTTAATTCAGACTTGATGGTATCCATACCTCAAGTCAATATTGGAGAAAATTATAGCACCCCTTAATTGGTCAAACAAGTCATCGATCCTTGGCAAGGGATACTTATTCTTTATGGTCATCTTATTGAGTTTCCTATATTCTATGCACAACCTAAGTGTGCCATCCTTATTTCTCACAAAAAAGGCTGGTGCTCCCCATGGAGACACACTAGGACTGATGTATCTTTTTTCCATCATTTTCTTTAGTTGTAGCTTGAGCTTAACCAACTCTGGTGTACTCATTCTATAGGGTGTTCTAGACACTAGCATCGCTCCTAGTGCAAGTTCCGATGAAAATTCAATATCTCTTCTTGGAGGTAGACCTAGTAGCTGCTCTGGAAACACATCTATATACTCTCTTAATATGGGGTGGTCCTCTAGGCTTGGTTTTTTGTCCTCAATAGAGTCCAACACTTGTATTGCATACAAAGGACATCCTTTTCTTCAATACTTCTTCACTTGAAGGGATGCTATTTGACTAACTGAGACAAGATTTTGAATCCCTTGTAGGGTTACCTTCCTCCCTTATTTATTGGCACATTCCAAAGTTTTATTGTAACAATCCAACTTGGTTTTATGGGAAACCAACCATTCCATGCCAATCAACAGGTCATAATATCCTAAAGGAAGTATGTTTAGGGTCACTTGGGTGGGAAATCCATTCATAACAAATTGGCATGCTAGTATGACCTCTGTTACTTTTCTCTTGGTTCTAGTGGCTAGTTGTAAGAGACATGATTTAAAATGTTTAACTTGTTGCAATTTACATTTCTCAATAGTTTGAGGGGCAACATAACTCAAATTAGAACCACAGTCAATTAAAATGGAAACTAGATGGTTGACAATCATACCTTCCATCTCCACTACCAAAGCTTGGTGGTCGACTTGTTTATTATCCAAAGATGCATAAATATGTGGCATGCTCCTAGACACACCATTGATTGCGGTAGCCTCTTGGATATTGTATACCCTCCTATTGTTCTATTGCCCATATGGGTAGTCCCTCAACATATGTTCTTCTCCACAACCCCAACATTTCAAGCGTTCTTTCTTTGTGTTATCAATCTTACTTGGTGCAGCTCCAAAAGGTTTATTTCCACTCTGAGAGGGGAAATTATGATGCTATACAATTTTATATGGAAGGCTCATCTTATAACCCTTCCCATATTTCTTAACTGTTGATGGTTTAAACCCTTTTTTCTTGAATCCTGAACTACTTTTCTTCTTCCAGTCCTCGTGAGGTTCTGTCTTATACTTGAATTGCTCATAACAATACCTTGCTTTTTGGATAGTGTCTTCTAAGGTTTTTGGCTTATCAAATTCAATTCTGTCTTGGAAGGACTGAGGCAGTCCACTAATAAATTGTTCCATCTTTACCTTTCATCTTTGATGTGGGGCACATACCTTATCAGCTCAAGGAATTTATTGATATATTCCTCTATGGTGAGCTGTCCTAACTTGAGTTCATAGAAAACCTTGGTATTCCCATCAAAGTATTTCTATGACATATACTTCTTCTTGAAGTATTTATCAAATTGTTTCCATGACAAGTCCTTCTCATGGATCTCTTTCACATTCCTAAGGTCCTCCCACAAAATGGAGGCCTTTCCATTCAAGTTAAATATGGCTATTCAAACCTTTAAATGTTCAGAGTAGTCATGGACTCTGAAGTACTTCTTCAAGCCAAGAAGCCAAACTTATGCATGTTACCCCTTCTTAATTTCTCCATCGAAGGTGGGTGGTTTGGATTTCTTGAACTATTCAAGGTCATGAATCTTGGAATGCTTCCTCTTCTTTCTTTTCCTTTGGGAATGTGAACTAGTTTTGCTACTAGAATATTCCTTTGAGTTGTCAGTTTCCTCACCAGAGGATTCTCCTGATGAGTGTCTCTTGGCTCCATGTTGGGCCTTCTTTGAGGTTCCCCTCCTTGAGTGGCCACTTTCAGGGCCATTCTTTTGTATCTTAGGTGGAATATGGGTTTTATTTGTATGATGTATGTCCACATGGATGACTGTTGGTCCATGCTGCAACTTCCTTTGTATATCTGATAAGCTCTGCAATAGAATTGCATTGATTTTAGTTTTCTTTTCCTTTTCTTTTATTAGCTTTTCATTGTCAGCCTTACATATCCATAATTCTGCCATGAGACTTCTTATAGTTTCAGCCAAATCTGGAGGGGTTTCCACCACCCTCGTTTCATCAGGTTCTTCCTCTCTATTGTGGGAGCTTTCCCCCAATTCATGGTGTGTCACCATCCTTTATGTTGTAGTTTTCTTGCAGTCTATTCAATGCTTGAGTCCTGATAAAACATTTTCTATTAGTTCATGAACAACACACAATTCATATTTTCCAAACACACACAACAGTAGAAAATTTCATTCCTTTCTTTAGTAGAGGTTTAACTAAGCCTTTTAGGAAAGGGGTAAGATAGGGTGTCACCCATAAAAGTTCTTTAAGTAATATTTTTAAGTGACTCGTTCATGAGCCCAAGTAGGCCAAGTGTTGTAACCATGCTTTGATATCAATTTGTAACACACCCGACCCCTAAGTACCCTTTCTAGGGATGGGGCATCAAAATTTTTCTCACTCAAATAATCTTGAATCACCTCTCCGAGATGATTCATCCTCTTCTACTCTCCCATAGCTCTTTGACGGTTGTTACCAGGCTCTAATCCGACCTCTGGTTTACAATTTATGGCTTCCCAAAGTCCTTCGGGTTTTTATTGGTTGAGGGTCATGTGATGCCCACGTGGACCCATATCGTTCATATTATTTCCAGGTTCCTACCTCCCATAGGGAAGGTCCATCCACCGTCCAAACCAACAACAAGACTTAATCCTAATCTAACACACAAGCTAGAGGAGAATTCGACATTTGGTGTTGAACGTCCCTTTTTTTTCCGACACACATGTCCTCCAGAGTCCCAAATTCATGAACTCCCAGAGGATCCCGAAATATTTTCATGCGGATCTGGCCTTCGGGCCTTTTGACTCACCCTCCATACTGTATTCCCAACCTCCGGAGTCTCAAATTCCCAGACTCCCGAAGTCCTGGAATCTCTCCACTTGGCTCTAGCCTTTGGACCTTTCACTTACCCATGACGCTACCTCCCAAATCCCTGGACTCCCGAAGTCCTGAATTGTTGAAGGGTCCACTCTCACAAAGGGTGACATACTAGATGCGACGACAATACAGGTGGGTCCTGAATACTCCTCCCGCCACATGGAACAAACAGGTAATTTCTAGAGATGACACATGACAAGGCATAGAGGAAGCATGGCCCCTACAATGGGTGACACATGCCACATATTAATGGGCATGTAGGGTCAATGAAACATCTGCATCTAGGTGACACGTTGCACGTAAAACGTGGGTCCACAACACCCTGGGTGACATCAACATGCCAAATCACCCTGAACTGATCGCCTTTCAAGTCCTTCGATCTCATGGTCAAGGCATGTCCACGTAACCCATGGATCTACAGCCTCTGTTACTTTGTAACTTTGATGTTCGGGGGATTCGTGCTATTGGAGCCGCCCCTGTTTTTTTTTTTCGCCTCACACAATTTTGAATATTCTGATACTTGAGATCTAGAGTTGTTTTTATTTTCCCTTTCCTTTCGAAGTCATAAAACTCTAAAAAAACTTTTGTTACCTGAATAGTAATGCTTTGTCACTTACAAAGGGTCCGTTTTTCGCAAGTATGTTTGTCCTTAGGATTTTTCAAGTTTCGCGATCTCGCAAGTCGGACACCTTATTTCTTGAATTCACAAGTCCCGAGTCGTGAGAATACGAACTCGGTTCTAATTTTCGTCCAAGGAAAGAATAGTATAAGACCTTTAACCCTTGATTAGAAATCGTCGGGGTTTTGCGCCTCGGCATTTCTCGATCCTAAATTTTTGTTTTCTCAACCCCGAGAGCCGAGAACGCGATAATTTTTAAATAACCATAGTCAAGAACCAGGAGTAAAAAAATAACCATAGTTAAACTCGGTTCTCGGCACATCACCTCTCGGAATTTTCTTTCATAAAGTTGAAGTGTCCAAAACTCCGATTCGCGAAATTGTGACATAATTATATTGAGCCTTAATTATCGCCGCACCGCAATATCGCGACTCGACGTACCAATCTCCCAAAATTTTGCCTTCAAGCTCCCGAGTCACGATCATTAAGAATCCGCTACATCAAGATTATTGTTAATTAATGCTAAGATCGGAACTGGCAGTCTCGCGAGTTATAAAATCAAAACGTTAAAGGGAAATTCACGAGATGACGAAAAACGAGGAAAGCTGTAAGTCGTTAAGATTGGAAACTTTTAAAATCAAACGGATTACGTCCCGCACTTCAAGGTTGGCACACTCCACGAGGTGTTTATTCATTTACTCTCCATAACCTGAGTGCCTGTCAAGCCGCCCAATATTCATGACATTAATGAGAAATTAGGGTAAATCCACGATGAAAATAAGATCGGATTTTTTCAATTAATCTGGTTTTATTCATGATTTGACGGACTGATGACAAGGTACATGGTTTTCAAAATATATACGAGACTTTGTTTTATTTGTTAAAAAGAAAACATTTCTTATTAAGCGTATAGAGAAAGATTTCTCCGAGTGAACTAGCCTCTGTATGTATACGCAGGTTTATCACAGAAGAACGAAAACACCGGCTTCAGCTATGGC
>JASDQU010308700.1:25403-36188 GCA_032191745.1 Picea mariana
TGTGATTAATATGTTTTTACTACAACTCTAGGTTGCTTTTGAGATTGAGCATATATAGTGCGTGATTACCTTTGAAATAAACAGACTTCCCTGGGTTGACAATTTATGTAGCACTTGATTGTTTAGTTAAATAAGCAATTATAGTGACCAACACAGCTCTAGTCATCATTGGAATTAGCAAGTTGTCAACTACAATCGCTAGTAATCCTCCTATTAGCTAAGCCCAACAAGGGAGAGGTAGTCATAAAGTTCACTCTCCTACAATGCTATTACATACTCAACGACAAGAAGCAATGAGTGATGATGGTGGCCAAGACAAATTATCCTTGCGGATCGGTTGCTCTAACTCTCAACTATTATGAATAACTCTCATACATTAATAAAGTATTTAAGTAAGGGGGTTAGGGTAATACCTTAACATGCCCTCCCCCTTCAAAAGAAACATTATCCTCGAGGATGAAGATGAGGAAATTGTTGTGGAATCGTTGTCGATTCCTATGTAACATCTTCTGGTTTCATATCTTTCTACTAGATCAATAATTCCTTGATCGTGCGCTGACACAACTGACGCTCTCTAATATCCAATACTACTTTTGGAAGAAGCCAAATGGAACCTTCTTCATCAAGTTCCAATAGGTTGGTCTTCACATTGCAATTTGATCCCACAACCTTCTTCAAATATAACACATGAAAGATTAGATGAATCTTGGAGTGGGTTGGGAGAGCCATCTTGTAGGAGACCTAACCAATGCGTTGTATGATATGATAGGAACCATAGAAATTAGGAGCTATATTTTGGGGAACTTTATCTTTGAGTGATTTTGGTTTATAAGGTTGTATGTGAAGAAACACTTGATCTCCTTCGGAAAAAGAAGGTTCAGATCTATGTTTATCAACTCGGTGTTTCATTTGATTTTGCACCATAGTTAAGTTGTCTTTAAGGATACATATACTGGCTTTTCTTGTGTGAAGCGTTCTATCTATTACATGAACCTTCAAGGTTCTTGGTGCATAGGATACCATTGACAAGGGTTTTTTTCTATAAACAATTTCACATGATGTCATTTTGGTAGCTCCATGATAAGTGGTATTGTACCGCCATTTGGAAAGGGGAATCCATTGTGCCCATTGGTGTGGCTTTTAGAAAGAAAAGCATCTCAAATAAGTTTATAATAACTTGTTTACCACTTATGTTTGACCATCAGTTTGAGGATGATATGCAATGCTCATATTCAATTATTTACCTTGAAGCTTAAATAGCTGTTGTCAAAATTTGTTGGTGAATGTGGGGTCTTAATCTCATACAAGAGAAGTGGGCATACCATGTTTCTTAAAGATATGATCCGTGAATACCTAGGAAACTGAGCAAGGAGTGAAAGGATGAGCTAGAGAACAAAAATGAGCATCCTTTGAAAGATGATCAAAAACTTCCATGGTGATTGATTTGTTTCCTATTTTGGGAGTCCCGGGATAAAATCCATTGAAACATCAATCCAAATCTATGTTGGGATTGGAAGTGGTTGTAATGCCCATGGTATCTTCGTCATATATTCTTGTTTCTTTGGAAATCATCACAGGATGCTACAAAATCTTTGATATTTGTATTCATGCCATCCTAGAAGAATGAGCGCTTAGTTCATTCATGGGTTTTATGAAAGCCAAATTGACTTATTATCAATGATGATTGTAGCTCCTCTAAGACTCATTGTTTTAGGGTCAAATCTTTTGCCAGAACAATGTGCCCTTTGTATTGCAATATATCTTGTTTCCATGTATAAATTTTAAGTGGGTTTGGATCTACCTAAATCCATTGGATGAGCTTCCTTAAAGTACTTTTTGCTAGCCATTCCCTATGGGATTCCTCGAGCCATCCTAGACTTGGTAATGATAAGGCAAGGAGTAACCTTGTAATTTTTAAACCCGTGAAGTAAATCAATGCATACAGATTCTTAAGAAAAACAAAAATTAATCAATGACTCATACACACAGTACATAGAGATTTACGTTGGAAACCCTCAACCAGAAGAAAACCAGCCTTCCTTGGTACCACACCTTTCAACTCTTCATTGTATTGATTTCACCATTCACAATACAATATATACAATATTTTAGGTATTTCGTAGCTACCAAAACCCTAATCCCTTAATTTGGGATTAATTTAGAAAACCGCTAAAAATATAAAAAATTGCTAAAGTAGCAAAAAACCGTAGTTGTCGAATCTAACGCACCCACACACAGAGAGAGTTAGACACAGTTGTCGAATATGACACACCCACTCACACACATGCAAAGAATATAACACATGCCCAACATTCTCCCACTTGTTGTTTTCTTTGCATACAAGGGTTCACAGGATTACATAGTCAACAATCTAGGGCAACAATGCCCATTGTTACTCTACACCAGGAGAAATTCTTTGTGCTCGCAAACTTTGTCAATGAATCTGCAACATGCTTCAAAGTGACAACCTTTTCTAGCAACACCTTCTTTTCTTCAACCATGTCTCTCACAAAGTGATATTGAACATCAATATGCTTTGTATTTGAATGATAAGTAGGGTTCTTTGTTAGGAAGATTGCACTCTAACTGTCACAATCTAATCTCATTGCTTCATGTACCAACCCAATACCTAAACACAATCTCTGTAACCATACTGATTCCTTGCTTACATTATTGGATGCCATGTATTTAGCTTTTGTAGTTGAGAGTGCCACTACAACCTATATTTTTCTCATCCAACTGATTGCTCCTCCAAATAGGTTAAACACATACCCACTTGTATATGTTCTGTGATCCAGATCTCCAACCCAGTTTGCATCAACAAACCCATGTATTTCCAACACTCTGTCCAATCCCGGTCTTCCTTGGTAGCACAATCCATAACTGGTAGTTCCACACAAATACCTGAAGACTCTCTTTACTGTTGTCCAATGCTCCTTCCTTGGTTTTGACATATACCTTCTCAAAAGTCCCACTGCATGTGCAATGTCCGGTCTAGTACATACCATTTCATACATCAAACTTCCAACTACATTGACATATCGAACATGGGACATGTCCTTTTCTTCTTCTTGTGTCTTGGGACACTGATATGTACATAAATTTACACCTATAAGAATATGAATCTTAATCGGTTTACTTCCATGCATATTAAACCTCTGCAATATTGTCTCAACATATTTTCTCTTATTCAACTAGAGTTTCATGTTTGCACAATCTCTTTTAATCTCCATTCCCAGAATAAAGTTAGCAGAACTGAGATCCTTCATGTCAAATTTGGAGGATAGCTACAATTTCACCTCCTTGATAACATCCATGTTATTTCCTACCAACAACATGTCATCAACATACAACACTACATAAATGAAGTGATTTCCAACATGCTTGGAATATACATAGTGATCATCCCTGCTTCTCACAAATCCCAATCCAAGGATGTATGCGTCAAACTTTTGGTACCACATCCTAGGTGATTGCTTCAGATGATATAGTGACTTCTTTATCTTACAGATAAACTCTTTCTTTCCCTTCACTATAAAGCCTTCTGGTTGCTTCATGTATATTTCTTCTTCCATATCCCCATGTAGGAATGTTGTTTTCACATCCATCTGTTCCACTTCAAGATCAAAAGCAACAACAATAGATAAAATAAATCTAATAGAATTTAACTTGGCAACATGAGAAAAAATCTCACCAAATTCAATTCCCTCTACTTGGGAATAACCTTTTGCTACTAATCGAGCTTTGTATTTCTCCACTTTTCCTTCTGCATTAAACTTCTTCTTAAACAACCATTTTATACCAACATATTTTCTTCCATCTGGAAACTCAACTAAATCCCATGCCTCATTCTTAAACCACGGCCTTCTTCCAAATTTTACTATCTTCTTAATTTACTGCTTCCCTGACAGTTCTAGGATCATCATCAATAATAGATAAAGAAAAATTAGAACAAAAATCAGGTGGACTATACCTTATGTATGCGCAGGAGGAAGTGGTATCTGGCTTTCTTCAGAAAATGGTTAAACCTTATGCCATTTTTGGTAGCGGGCATTCTTCACAAATGGGTAAAGTTTATGCTAAAAAAGAAAAAGTAATAAGTCAACGATGGTCAATTTGAATTTTAGATTAAGTTCCGTGGTGATATCTATGTGTTAGATTGAGATATTTGTGGAAGAAGTTTTCATTAATATGCTTTCCTTATACTCAAATATAACACATTGAAAATATAATATAATATAAAAAAAGAATAATTGTGGTGTTTGCAAAAGATTTTGATTTTGATTCTTCAAAAGTAAATAAGGTATTATTAATACATTTATAATTTTCCTTTATATTTAAAATTAGGCCAATAGGTAAAAAAAAAACAATGAGTATAATTATTGCTTTATTTTTATAAAATTTAGAAAGAAAAGAAGAAGAACCAAACCAACCAAAAGAATATAGTTGGACCTACCAAAACGAGGTGGGTATTCTCACTAATGAGATTTAAAGGAAAATAAATAGTTTATGCTATCTTAAGGAAAGAAAAGTAAATAAGAATAAAAATGAAGTATTCTTTCATTTTCCAATAATGGGATTGCAAAGTTTTTAAAGTTATTTTTAAATAATGAAGTGGTAAAAGAAAGATGAATATTCAAAAGAAAGAATATTAGTAAGCTTTTTTTTAAGCATTATGAAAATTTTACAAATTCTACTATATTTATGAGTGTTATATAAGAGTACAATTTTATAAATAAAGAAAAATATTTGCTAAGTAGTATCACTTATATGATATGGAAAAAATCATGATCAATGAAAATAGAGATGTGAACAAAGCTTTTTATTTTTTGAACCATGGTTAGAAAGATTGTTTTGCATTGATGACTCAAACCATGGGTGTGTCAAGGCCTATTCCTCGTCCTACAATCCTAGTTGTTGTTTCTTCTTGGTCTCATGACTTTTGGCTAATAAAACACCTCACTTGTCTTTCCCAGTCTAGGTTGAATTTCCCAACATCTCTATCCAATTTTAGCCAACCACGTAGCATATCTATGCCCCTTTAGGGAGTTTCATATGTTATGCATCTAAACCTTAAATACCCTAGCATCAAGTTTGTGTTAAGGTTACAATTTCCAATGATCTTAAGGAATTCATGCTCATGTGGATAGGGGATAGGGTATTGTAATAGCTAGTTTGATCTATCAATCTTCTTAACACTTTCTTTCGGTGCCAAATCCAGGATCATTATATATGTGCTTTCCCACTCATGTCTCAAGTCAATCCTGTAACAACCTAATCCAAACAAACCACCTAGATCCTAAAGATTTCGAGACAACGATCCAAAATGGATCACTATATAATTTGTCATTTGTTTCAATGACATTTTTTGAGTGGAAAATTGAAGCCATGTATTTGTAAGGCCCATTTTATTTGGGTTAAAGCCTTGTGAAAAAGTCCTCATCCCTCAAAATACATTCTAATCATTGAGATTGTTACAATGGTCCAAAGATTACCTCAATAAAAGTCTATATGAGGAAGTTGATCCTCCTTCAAGTTGACCTATGTTTTGATCACCATATTACCAAGTGGATGTCAGGTCAATTGCCATTACACACACATGTGGATCTATTCACATGTGGACTTTCAAGAAGATTCTAGAGGCTCCAAAACTCTAACCATAATTAGGAGTTGACGCATGCAAAATCCATAACCTTAGATGACTATGAGGACATGTTAAATACTAAGCTACAAGGAAATGAAGGTGTAATTTCATTCCTATTGTATCGATTTAATGGGGTAGGTTATGTATACCTCTGTAGACTTCAGCAGTCAAATCGTTGCGTGGAGGGGGGGCCTTGTCCCACAAACAAGGGGGTCTCATACACCAATTTGGTGTCTATCTTGGTCGTGACCTTCAAAATAAGAAAAGAAAAATTGTCGTGAGTGTTATGCTTATTTTTTAAACATAAGTAAACACTGCAAAATAGAGGATAACCTCATAGTAATTTGTAGTTACTTGAAAAGTTATTATGTTGAACCGCCCAATGGGATATCCATGAAAGTTTATAACTCGAGAAACAAATGTGGGTGAAATGGTTGGACTTAGGTATTAAGTAATAAAAAAAATGTTGGGGAGGACAAAACCAAAGCCCAAAAAATTCATAACCCCTAAAGCTCTAGTCATCATTGGAATTAACAGGTTGTCAACTATAGTCGCTAGTAATCCTCTTATTAGCTAAGCCCAAGAATGGAGAGGTAGTCATAAAGTTCACTCTCCTCCAATTCTCTTACATACTCAATGACAAGAAGCAATGAGTGATGATGGTGGCTAAGAAAGAGTATCCTTGCGGATTGGTTGCTCCAACCATCGACTATTATGAATAACTCTCATACATTAATAAAGTATTTAAGTAAGGGGGTTAGGGTAATACCTTAACATTCCCTCCCCCTTCAAAATAAGCATTATCCTCGAGGATGAAGATGAGGAAATTGTTGTGGAATCATTGTCGATTCCTATGTCGCATCTTTTGGTTTCATATATTTATGCTAGATCACTAATTCCTTGATCGTGTGCTGACACAACTGATGCTCTCTAGTATCCAATACTACTTTTGGATGAAGCCAAATGGAACCTTCTTCATCAAGTTCCAATAGGTTGGTCTTCACATTACAATTTGATCCCACAACCTTCTTCAAATATGACACATGAAAGACTAGATGAATCTTGGTGTGGGTTGGGAGAGCCAGCTTGTAGAAGACCTAACCAATGCATTGTATGATCTGATAGGGACCATAGAACTTAGGAGCTAGATTTTTGGGAACTTTATCTTTGAGTGATGTTGGTTTATAAGGTTGTATGTGAAGAAACACTTGATCTCCTTTGGAAAAATAAGGTTCATATCTATGTTTATCAACTTGGTGTTTCATTTGATTTTGCACCATAACTAAGTTGTCTTTAAGGATACATATAATTGCTTCTCTGGTGTTAAGCGTTCTATCTATTACATGAACCTTCGAGGTTCTTGGTGCATAGGATATCACTAACAAGGGTTTTTTTCCATAAACAACTTCATATGGTGTCATTTTGGTAGCTCCATGATAAGTGGTATTGTACCGCCATTTGGAAAGGGGAATCCAGTGTGCCCATTGGTGTGGCTTTTAGCATGAAAAGCATCTCAAACAAGTTTATAAGAACTTGTTTACCACTTATGTTTGACCTTCAGTTTGAGGATGATATGCAATGCTCATATTCAATTATGTACCTTGAAGTTTAAATAGCTCCTGTCAAAATTTGATGGTGAATGTGGGGTCTTAATCTCAGACAAGAGAAGTGGGCATACCATGTCGCTTAAAGATATGATCCGTGAATACCTAGGAATCTAAGCAAGGAGTGAAAGGATGAGCTAGAGAACAAAAATGAGCATCCTTTGAAAGATGATCAACAAGCACCATGGTGATTGATTTGTTTCCTACTTTTGGGAGTCCCAGGATAAAATCCATTGAAACATCAATCCAAATCTATGTTGGGATTGGAAGTGGTTGTAATTTCATATATCCTTGTTTCTTTGGAAAGCATCACGGGATGCTACAAAATCCTCGATATTTGTTTTCATGCCATCTAGAAGAATGAGCGCTTAGTTCAATCATAGGTTTTATGAAAGCCAAAGTGACTTATTATCAATGATGAATGTAGCTCCTCTAAGACTCATTGTATTAGGGTCGAATATTTTTCCAGAACAATGTGCCCTTTGTATTGCAATATATCTTGTTTCCATGTATAAATTTTAAGTGGGTTTGGATCTACCTAAAGCCATTGGATGAGGTTCCTTAAAGTACTTTTTGCTAGCCATTCCCTATGGGATTCCTCGAGCCATCGTAGACTTGGTAATGATAAGGCAAGGAGTGACCCTGTAAGTTTTAAACCTGTGAATTAAAGCAATGCATATAGATTCTTAAGCAAAACATAAATTAATCAATGGCTCATACACACGGTACACAAATATTTACGTTGGAAATCCTCAACCAGGAGAAAACCAACCTTCCTTGGTACCACACCTTTCAACTCTTCATTGTATTGATTTCACCATTCACAATACAATATATACAATATTTTAGGTACCTACCAAATCCCTAATCCTTAATCTAGGATTAATTTAGAAAACCGCTAAAAATAGCAAAATTCGCTAAAGTAGCAAAAAATGCAGTTGTCGAATCTAACACACCCACACACACACATAGTTAGACACAGTTGTCGAATCTAATGCACCCACTCACACACATGCAAATAATACAACACATGCCCAACATTCTCCCACTTGTTGTTTTCTTTGCATACAAGGGTTCACAAGATTACATAGTCAACAATCCAGGGAAACAATGCCCATTGTTACTCTACACCAGGAGAAATTATTTGTGCTCATAGCCTTTTTCAATGAATCTGCAACATTCTTCAAAGTGTCAACCTTTTCCAGCAACACCTTGTTTTCTTCAACCATATCTCTCACAAAGTGATATTGAACATCAATATGCTTTGTCTTCGAATGATAAGTAGGGTTCTTTGCCGGGAAGATTGCACTCTGATTGTCACAATCTAATCTCATTGCTTCTTTTACCAACCTAACACCTAAACACAATCTTTGTAACCATACTGATTCCTTGCTTGCATGATTGGATGCCATGTATTTAGCTTTTGTAGTTGAGAGTGCCACTAAAACCTATCTTTTTCTCATCCAACTAATTTCTCCTCCAAATAGGTTAAACACATACCCACTTGTATATCTTCTGTGATATGAATCTTCAACCCAGTCTGCATCAACAAACCCATGTATTTCCAACACTCTGTCCAATCCTGGTCTTCCTTGGTAGCACAATCCATTACTAGTAGTTCCACGCAAATACCCGAAGACCATCTTTACTATTGTCTAATGCTCCATTCATGGTTTTACCTTATACCTTCTCAAAACTCCCACTGCATGTGCAATGTCCGCTCTAGTACATACCATTTCATACATTAAACTGCCAAATACATTGGCATATGGAACATGGGACATGTCCTCTTCTTCTTTATGTGTCTTGGGACACTGATCTGTAGATAAATTTACACCTGTAAGAATAGGAACCTTAATTGGTTTACTTCCATGCATATAAAACCTTTGCAATATTGTCTTAACATATTTGCTCATAATCAATGAGAGTTTCCTATTTGCACAATCTCTTTTAATCTCCATTCCTAGAATGAAGTTAGCATCACCAAGATCCTTCATGTAAAATTTGGAGGATAGATGCAATTTCACCTCCTTGATAACATCTATGTTATTTCCTACCAACATGTCATCAACATACAACACTACATAAATGAAGTGATTACCAACCTGCTTGGAATATATATAGTGATCATCCCCGCTTCTCACAAATCCCAATCCAAGGATGTATGTGTCAAACTTTTGGTACCACATCTAGGTGATTGCTTTAGACGATATAGTCACTTCTTTAGCTTACAGATAAAACCTTTCTTTCCCTTCACTATAAATCCTTCTGGCTGCTTCATGTATATTTCTTCATCCATATCCCCATGTAGGAGTGTTGTCTTCACATCCATCTATTCCACTTCAAGATCAAAAGCAACAACAATAGATAAAATAAATCTAATAGAATTTAACTTGGCAACAAGAGAAAAAATCTCACCAAAGTCAATTCCCTCTACCTGGGAATAACCTTTTTCTACTAAATGAGGTTTATGTTTCTCCACTTTTCCTTCTGCATTAAAATTCTTCTTAAAAAACCATTTGCTACCAACACATTTTCTTCTAGCTGGAAACTCAACTAGATCCCATGCCTCATTCTTATCCAAGGAATCTATTTCTTCAACCATGGCCTTCTTCTAGATTTTACTATCCTCTTAATTTACTGCTTCCCTGACAATTCTAGGATCATCATCAGTAATAGACAAAGAAAAATTAGAACAAAAATCAGGTGGACTATACCTTTCTAGTTGCCTTCTTTCCCTCACTAATCTCCTCAATACTGGGGTATGAGGTTCTTCTTCTTCTGCTTCATCTTCTTCATTTGATTCAAATTTTGCATCATCCAACTCAAACTATGTTTTCTCAGGTTCTTCTTGCCTTGGTAGGAATTCGTGTTTGGGAATATCTTTCACCTCTCTAAAAACAACATCCTGATTGTAAACAATCTTCTTAGTTTCCAGGTTCCAAAGCTTATAACCTTTCACACCATCTTTATAACCAATAAATATACACTTTTCAGCTTTATTATCTAGCTTACTCCTATTTTCCTTTGGAACATGTACATAAGAATCACAACCAAACACTATGAGATGTTCAAGAGAGGGTTTCTTACCAGTCCATATAACTTTGTGTGAAGTTTTTTCATCCAACGCTGATGAGGGTTATTGATTGACCAGGTAACATGTTGTACCCATTGCCTCTACCCATAATTTCTGTCCTAACTGGACACCACTAAGAATGCTCCTTTCTTTTCCATCATTGCCCTGTTCATCCTTTCTACAAATCCATTCTGTTGAGGTGTGTATGGAGTAGTCTTATGCCTTGCTATACCACACTTCTTATAGAATTCTTTGAATTCATTTCTGCAGAATTCTCCACCATTAACTTTCCTCAATACCTTTATTTTCTTCTTTGTATGATTTTCTACTAGAGCCTTAAAATCTTTAAATTTATCAAATACCTCATATTTATTTCTAAGAAAATAAATCCATGTGTTCCTTGAGAAATCATCTATGAATGAAACATAATACACAGATTTACCTAGTGATGGAACATGCAC
>JASDQU010308700.1:44884-66121 GCA_032191745.1 Picea mariana
GCACGCCTATGAAAAAGGTGTGTCACGATTTCACATGTTGGGACTTTGAGAATGAGCCAAACCTGACTCCCCGAATCCTGAAATGCTGAAAAGAGCTTAATGTTCCTTATCCCTTCCCTTGGCCTCTATCCATGTGACCATTCACCATGACCCGGGACCCAACTCTTAAGCGCGTCAGGATTTCGCGTATCAAGAATTCCCGATGTGATTCACCTCTATTCTCCCGATTCCCGAAATGTTGATATTTTGGAGCTCCCAATCTGATGGTCCTAATTACCCCATGATCTGACGACTCATATCTCGTCGGGGTTTCACGTATCGTGAGGTCGAAAGACTTTTCACCTTTGTTCTCCCGATCCCCGAAATGTCAAAATTCTTCCTGGACAATCAACGGTCCAGATCTCTCTATGATCAATGACTGTGATCTTTTCGCGAGTTCTCACGAATTGACCTTTTAATCCTTTGAGTCATGAGTCAATGAAATGTTGATATGCTGCCACCTGTCCTCTGACGATTGATGGTCCTGGTGCAGGACAATGGATGATCCTGATGATTTCGGGACTTGGCGTTTCACGATGTCCACCCTCCTTTGCAACTTCAAAGGTTTAAACCTCATGCACACTCCTCTGGATCCAATGATTGTTGGTCCACGCACTCAGATCCTATGAATTAGATTTTTTTCCTCTTGCACGCTCTCTTATGTGTCTGGACGTGAGATTCAATGGTCCAGATCCCTTCCTCTACAACTGATCTCACAACTATTGTGCTCCTCCTCTCGAGCTTTGGCTTCCTTCTAGACTTGGAAGATTTCCAATGTTTCAAAGGCCTCGACCTTTGATTTCTTTGCGTGCCTGATGAATTTGGGTCTCGTCTGTGTTCTGAAAACGCTATCTCTCCTGAGCTTTGGGGCTTGGAATAAGTCCACTCCTACACACTCCTCATGCTATCTTTTCTGAGCTTTCAAGTCACTCAATCTCTAAGAGACTCAACCCTTCTGCGTCTTCCCAAAAGACTTCTGGTGCTTCTCCTGGCACCCTCTGCACTCAACCTCCTAAGCCTTGGCTCTTGAAACAAGTTCTCTCTACACGCACCCCTTGCGCTTCAAATGGCCTTCAAATGGAAGTCTTTCAACACTTCATCCAAGTGTTGGCCTGGTGCACTCCTTGCACAGGTCTTCATCCAGAGTATTTCAACAACTTTGTAAGTGTCTTCCTCTGACACTTCTCTTATCTCTGAACTCAAAATGGAGTTCTTCTCATGCTCTCCTTGCACTTGCTTGATGCCCACCTGGTGTAGCTCTACAGAACCTTCAGTAGTTCTGTCTCCCTATGCCTTCTCTACACAGTCTTACCTCCAAGGTGTTCAACAACCTTGAAGCTCCCTTTGAGTCTACAAACTATCCTAGTGTTCCCTCCTAGCACATTCTCCTCTGAAATCAACCAAGAGATTCAGATGTACACTCCTTGTGCTGGCTATAGAACTTCCAACGTTCTGTTGTGCACTCCTTACACAGTCTAAAGAAACCATGACGATATAACATAACTCAATGAAGATAAAAGAAATCTATCTTCTGACTGTAAATTAAACTTATCATACATCTACAACATTCATTCATGAAAATACATCAACACAAATACATAAACAAACTATATGCAGGAAAAACTGCTTTTCTATTATCTCTGTGTGTCTATAGAGATGATTACAAAAACTAGACTGTAACAAAGTCCCAGTTCCCTCAAGCTCTCTTTCTCAGAACTTCTAAGACCTCCTAAGGTCTCTCTCTCCCTACCTGAGATCTCTCTCCCATCTCCTAAGTATCCTAAGTCTCATAATTACAAAACAAGGGCTCTAAGAGCTTATCCTTTTCACAGCCTTAGTGCCATCTCTATCTCAGTTACAACACCATACCTCTATGGCTACATTCCCTAAATGTCTACCCAGACCTGACTACGACCTGGGCCTGCTACAGGTAACCATTTAAGGAAACCCTATCCACTACCTGTACAAAGGCATGGTCTGGCATTTATTAGCCTTACAACACGAATAACCCGTATAAGATTATTTCAAATTTAGAAATATGGGAGGGTCAACGCCTCTCCCTTTCTCCATTGCGTGTCTGCGTGTTGGCGTGCTAGCACATTTACTGAGCTGGAGCGATGCTCCTGCATCAGAGGATGAGTGTGGGGAATGAAGGATAGTTTTTTTGTTTGTGCATTGATCACCATCTCTACTTCTAGGGCCCTTTGAGTCACTTCCAACCATGTAGCAGGAATCATGTTGCATTGAGACTTGTGCTTGAATCTCCTCCTTAAGGCCACTAATGAAACATTCTTTATATAAATAATATGTTAAGTTCACTGTAAAGATGGCTAATTGCTCAAAGTATAGCATAAATTTGGTGATGAAGCCTATTTTATGTAACATGGTAAGGCACCCCAAATAGTGAGTATCTCTCTTGAAATGTATACGGATAGATTAAACACACTAACTCCAGGCGATGTGGCCCGCATATGATTTTTTATGTCATTCCCACCATTTTCATCATTTGGGATTTAGATACAGGACCCCCACCATAAGTTTCATCATGTCATCAGTAATTCCCTAGAGGGAGAAGTAATCTTCCATCTGGGTGACTCATCTAGATGGGTTAGAACCATCAAACGTGTTTAAGTCCACCTTAGGAGAACGGTGCCATCGATTATTATCCATTGGTATATTACTATGCAAACCCAAAGAGGGTTGTGGATGGCTAAACAATCTTGATTTAGAAGTTTCTTTCTAGTATGGATTAATGTGTTGTGCAGTCCAATGGTGTTCTACTAGTATGCCTCAAGCTAGAATACCTGACAACTTCGTAGTCAACATCTTTTCAAAGTTGAATAGGTTCTTTTGGTTTTTCATCCAAATTCTTATCCAACTCCTTTTTGTTCTCCTAGAGTTTATTATACATACCTTCCATGCCTCCCTGCAATACAAAAGTAATAAGTCAACAATGATCGATTTGTAATGAGAAGAGAATAAAAGAAGAAAAAATTAGAAATGTAACAATAGAAAAAAGACTATGATGGTGATATTTGTATGATAGATTTAGATATTTGTGAAAGAAGTTTTCATTAATATTCTTATAATTTTTCCTTATATCCAAAGACAAAAAATTCAAAATGTAATATAAGAAAAGGATAATGGTGGTAGTGTTTGTGTGAAAGATATTGATTCTCTACTTCAAAGGTAAACAAGATATTATTAATATGTTTATAATTTTCCTTTACACCCAAAGGTGGGTCAATATGTAAAAGAAAAAACAATGAATATAATTATTATAATTATTGCATCATTTTTATAAAAAATTGAAAGAAAAGAATAATAACCAATCCAACCAAAAGAATATAGTTGGACCTACCAAGAGGAGGTGGGTGCTCTCATTAAAAAAGAATTATGTGATTTTAAGGAAAATAAGTAGTGTATGCTATTATAAGGAAAGAAAAGTAAATAAGAATAAAGTATTATTTCATTCTCAAATAATGGGATTTGAAAGATTTTTAAATAATGGAGTGGTAATAGAAACAAGAATACACAAAATAAAGACTATTGGTAAGCTTTTCTTAAGCACTTCAAAACTTTTACATATTGTAGTATCTTTATGAGTGAGAACTTTGGTGTTGTATAAGAGTATGGTTATATCAATAAAGAAAAATATTTGCTAAGTAGTGTCATTATAACATAGAGACAAAATCATGATCAATGAAAATAGAGAAGTGAATAAATCTTTTTGTTTTTTGAACCATGGTTGAAAGATTATGATTTTTTGGGATTGTTGTGGAGTTATAGCTCAATGTTTCACATTGAATTTGTTCTATTTTGACTTTTATGTCATGTCCTTTTGACCATAAGGTAGATAGGGGCATTATAGGCTTCTCACTTATCAAAAAACATATTTTCTACTTGGAGCTATGACTGATCTAGAGTGTGGTATTGGTGCCCAAAAATGCACAGAAGTTAGCTCCAAAGGTGTATCATTAGATAATAACCACCTCTAGAGATTAATTTTTCTAAGTCTATGATAGCTTATGTAATTAGTTTCATCCAATCTCAATTCTAGGTTACTTTGTTAGGAGGGTGCCTCCCAATCTAGTTATTTAACGATGGACGAGGGAGGTTTGAGAGCCACAAGGTTTGCATTTCACCTAAACCCATAGTTTGACCAAAATCTTCTTTATTCTTTAGTTTGATGACTCGGCCCATGGGTGTGTCAAGTCTAATGTCTGGTTCTACAATCCTAGTTTTTTTTTTGCTTGGTCTCATGACTTTTGGCTAATAAAGCACCTCACTTTTTTTCCCAGACTAGGTTTAATTTCCCAATGTCTCTATTCAATTTTAGCCAACTATAGAGTGTATCTCTACCTGTTTAGGGAGTTTCGTCTATTATGCACCTAATCCTTAAAGACCCTAGCATCAATTTTGTGTTAAGGTTAACCTTTCCAAGAACCTTAATGAATTCATGCACATCTGGGTAGGGGATAGGGTATTGTAATAACTGGTTTGATGTATCGATATTCTTAACACTTGATTTCGGTTCCAAATCCAGGATCATTATATATGTAGTTTCCCACTCATGTCTCATGTTGATCTTGTAAAAACGTAACCCATATAGACCCCCAAGCTCCTAAATATTTTGAGATAACAATTCAAAATGGATCTCTATATTGTCATTCATGTCAATGACACTTTTTGAGTGGAAAATTGGTGCCATCTATTTGCAAGCCCCATTTTAGTCATAGATCCTATTATGGTTATTTGGAGTCTTGAAACTTTTGTAACCCCTTTCAAACATTAAACAACCATTTTTGGAATCAATCCTTGTGAAAAAGTTCACATCCCTCCAAATATATTATGATCATTGATATTGTTACAATGGGACAAATATTACCTCAATCAAAGTCTATATGAGGAAGTTAAGCCTCCTTCAAGTTGACCTATGTTTTGAATTCCATATTTCCAAGTGGATGTCAAGTCAACTTTCATTACATACACATGTGGAGCTAGTCACCTGTGGATTTTCAACAAGATTCTAGAGGGTCCAAAACTCTAACCACAATTAGGAGTTGATGCATGCAAAATCCCTAACCTTACACTATTATGAAGATATGTTAAATACTAAGCTGCAAGGAAATGAAGGTGTTTTATTCCTATTGTATTGATTTATTGTTCCACAAATGAACACAGTAAAGGAGTGGGATATTAGGAGCTGAACAAAGGAAGTAGACAACCATATATTAGTCATACAAGCAGAAATGTCTATTACAACTCCATATCGAGTCCATATTTCTTTGAATTTCCACTTCATATCTAAGAAGAAAAAATAAAGGCACCGTCCTTACCTTCTAGCTGGATTTTCCCATATTGAAATTCCTAGGGTACATATTGTGTTAATTGTGTGGATGGTGTGCTCATTTTGTTATTGTATTTTATTTTCTATACTCTCAATTTATTTTAGTATTATGAGTGTTATGCTTATTTCTTAATCATAAATAAACACTGTACAATAGAGGATAACCTCACATTGATATGTAGTTACTTGAAAATTTGTTGTTACAAACCGCCCAATGGGATATCCACGACAGTTTACACTTGAGAAACAAATATCAATGAAAATGGTTGGACTTAGGTGTTAAGTAAGAACAAAAGTGTTAGGGAGGATAAAACCCAATCCCCGAAAAATTCTTAACCCCTAAATCTCTAGTCGTCACTAGACTTAGTAGGCTATCAACTACATTGGCTAGTAATCCTCCTATTAGTTGAGCCCAACAAGGAAGGGATAGTCATAAATTTCACTCTCCTCCAATTCTCCTACATACTGAACAACAATAAGTAATGCGTGATGATGGTGGCCAAGACAAATTACCCTTGGGGATCGATTGTTTTGACCCTCAACTATTATGATTAATCCCTCATACATTAATAAAGTATCTTCGTAAGGGGGAGTTGTAGAAGACAAAAATCTCCCAAATTTTGTATTATAAATAAATTTGGGACCCTTCTTCATTTTTGAATTTTTTTATTTATTTTACGTAAACAATGTTTTCAGTTTTTCAATTTTGGCCATAATCCCAACTTCTTTGAGTTTTCATTCAATCATTAATGACATTTTCCTTTTTGTATGTTTCTAATTTCATAAAGGTTTTGATTAATTTTTTTTTTGGATTTCAATTTTTTTTTTATTTCTCATATTCTTTATGATTTCTTCTCATTTACATACATTCCAACGAGCTACAATATTGGAAAAGCTACAATTTTTTATTTATTGTTGATTTTAAAACCAATGTTCTAACAATGATTGATCCTAATCTACGAAATCCTACTTAACCTGTCATAACTTTGATACCATGATCCATAAATAGTTGTTTAATATGTTGTTGTGGTATGATAGGCCTGATCCGATCATCATAAATTAAAAATAATTTAATGGAAAATTAAATCAAGGTCCTTTCAAACTGCATACGAACAATCCTCCTTTCCTGAAGTTCATTGATACATGTCCATGTATAGCTTTGAATTGCATCACCGTATTCATGAATTATTACCTATGGTGTTTCTTCCTCGAAATAACATTTTGTTTCAAGTATTGAAACTTTGTTTTCTTTTATTTGCAAGAAAGAGTCTGTTAGGTTTTGTTTTTGAGGGGTTTTCGAACTGTAGCATGGTAAACTGTCAAGATGGGAATGATTTCTAGAGTAGAGCCGAACGTCGAGCTTATTGAAGCCCAGGAAGATTATTTTCCAACTTTTGAGAGGGTTGGTTGGTTAAAATTTCTGTGCATTTTTAATGGTTACAATGTGCAGGTCACCAAAGATTTTCCACGAACTTTTAATGTTGAACATGCTAAAATTGGGGATATATAATTATAGATAAATAAGGAATAAATAGCTAGAGTGACTAAATTTCCATTAAAAGGAGAGTGTTGGTCTAAAACCAAAAGGGTGAAGGAGATTCTTTGGTTTGAAATCCTAGTTTCTCCCGAATACAAATACGATTACAAATGTATGCCCATATCCTCAATTAAAGAAAAATGGCATTTTCTATTAGTAGGTATTAAGGGATTTGTCACCTATGAGGGTAGATATAGCCTTTTCTTTATCTATCATTTTCGGATTTTAATGGTCTTCATGGATTATGAATTGAACATGCTGGTGTTCTTGCTTAAAAGTTTGTCTAAAATGGCATATTTCTATCATATAAAGAATCTCATTTCAGAAAGAAATGTCTTTCATCACGGTTTAGTGAAAATTCTGATTGAATTTTAGTTAAAACATAATGGTGATTCTTGGAAAAAGTTTGTGAAAAGAAATCATTTTCAGGTAAATTCCGAGGAATATTTACAGTCTCACTTTTCTGAAGATGAAATCCCAGATGCTGTAGAAGATACCATTTTTCCTTACCCTCAAGTTTTTACTCCTCAACAAAACACCGCGAGGGTTACTCGCATTCAAACTGTCAAGTTTAGCTTTAGTCCAGAGTCATGTGTTTTCATTGAAGCACTTGAGGTTTCTTCCGAAGCTTCCAAACAAACTGTAGTTCCTTTGCTTGCATATAAGTGTGACCCACCTATTACCACAAAGAACGATGATTCCATTAGTCTAGTTGATTTTATGAACAAAAGGAAAGGAAGGAAAATATCAAGAATGTTCATAAATAAGTCTAGGAACACTTCAAAAGCTAGTTCTCCTATCCAGGTTGAGGATGAAGAGTTGGCTATAAATCAAGAAGTTTCTTCTCCAATGTAATACCCCTGTGTCCCCTAGTTTGTAAATATAACTATAAATTGCCTATAGACTATGGGAAGATTGAATATGTGTGGACATTAGAACCGATGAACCTTTTTATTCTAAAAGGTAATGTAAATATATATGTATTTTTCGTTATTGAATAAAATGGATAGTGTTTCATAACTGCTAAGGAGGGGGTTTGCCAAAGTAGACCATGATTCTATGAGATAGATGGTGAGAGAGACTAGAAATGGTTGAGATGAGCCCCACCAAACCAATACCTTACTAGATTTAAATTATTTATACCTAGAATAGTCCTCTGACCCAGAAATAAATTACCAGTCAGGCTGGTGATTGGGGAAATCCTCCTCAAGAGTTAACGAGGAGATGGGCATAGTACCCATAAGAGAGACTTCCTGACCTGACCAAAAAGTGGGGATTCATACCCACACAACCTTGCCAAGGAAGGCGATAAAACAAAATAAATTTGTGGGCAGAGAGATAGAAGCAAAGAAGAGGGGTCAGGAGACCACTTCTTGGAAGAGAGAAGTGCACATGCAACTCTCTAGTTCTGAGGAGAAATGAACCACACACTTTCTCTCGGTGCAAGAAGTAGATGGTAGTGTTTTCGGTCCAAGATGATAAACAGGGCTACAGGAAGATGAGCTGCCGAGGAAGCACTCATTGCAGACCCCCTTGCTTGGTGAAAATAAAACCAATTTCCAAGTTCTTGTGGGAGGAGGAGAGTAACCCCCATTCCTGATTGTCACTGAACATGAAGAAAGAATATTTCTCAGATCATCATGGCCTAGCTAGGGGGTGGCCAACAATAAATTTGTTTAGGAGTGGTTGTGCCTACGGTTGGGTGGAAACAAGCACCCTTCTTAGCAGTTGCTTCACGACTCCGTTTTTCTTGATAAGTATTCTCTAATCCTGTGTACTAGAGTTGAAATAATGATTGAATGGTTGAGTCTATGAAAAATGTTTGTAGTGTTTAGTTTATAATATAAATGATTATTATTCTTTTGTAAACCCCTGCTTTTGAATGGCTTTCTATTTTCCTCTGCATAGCCACAGGAGAATGGTTAGACGTGGGTCTATGAATGAAATTAAGAATAACCTTATGGTTCGTGTTCTAGTCGAGAAATAATTCTCTTAGTTCTATAACTTAAGTCTCGTGAATGGAAGGAAATTCCTTCAAACTAGTCGTCAGTATGATCGAGGGCTCATTCCCATGGCCTAAACTAAATCATGGCTAATAATTGGGTGTATAGCCTCGAGAGATGTCGGAGGACCCATATGACCAAGACCTTGGAACCTTTCATATTCACTAGGTTTGAAGGGAGAAAAGTTATTCTGGCTTCGTAACTCTGGGAGTTCAGAAATATGGGATGTAAGACTTCACAACCCTTGAAAACAACCAAAGGCAACCTGTTGTTATGGTTACCCACGGGGTTGGACGACACCTTTTGGTTCCTTAACCACGACAGTGGGATCTGAACCATTGTTAAACCCTAAACCACTTATCGACCACTAAGTAACGCGAGTCATAGATCTGAGGACACTCATGAACTTCCCCAACAGTTGGATCTACGCCGTGGTCATCCCAATGTTGACCGCTTCAGAAGAAAATATGTCTCGTAACACCAAAACCTCGAATGCCAAAGTCACAAAGTGATGAGGACCGTCGATCGAAGGAGCTTCAAGATCTCTCGTGACCTTTGATCCTGACCATGGTCAACTCGACGCTGACCACTTCGAGAGGAACAAGGAATCCACACCGCGGATCCCCCGAATGCCAAAGTTGCAAATAAATGGAGGTCGTAGATCTATATATCTACGTGGACCCTGATTCATACTTTTCATAGGACCTATGAACCTATTAGAACATGACAATGTCATCCACTTATGGGGACACATGTCACCTCTTCCCTTTTCCATGTGTCATTCCCTGGGCGCATGAGGACTCGGTCAAAAGATGGTGGAGTACCCAGTATTCTAGTAGTTCAGGACTTCAGAAAGATTGGGAGGCTAGAAAACTGGTTTTAAATCGACTGAAGGCCCAGAACCACTGGTCCCTACCTCTGCGTTTAATGCATCACTACGTGTAAGTGTGGACTCTTCAGAAGTCTGGGAATTCAAGACTCCAGAGGATTGGAGTAGTGAGATAGGTTGAGTCGAAATGGGCCAAATGTCGAAGCCATGTGGAAAGATTTATGGATCCTTCGGGAGTTTGGAATTTTGGGACATTGGAGGATAGGGACGTAGAAAGATAAAGGGGCATTTAGCACTGAAGCTTCGAATGCCGAATTTCTGATAAGCTTATGTGTTAAACAAGGATGAGTTTCTGTTGTTAGATTTGATGGTGGATGGAATTCCACCATAGACGTAGGAGCGCTGGGGAATATTCAGGGCTTTGAGGAACCTGGAATAGTACAAATGAGATGGACCTACGTGGATGCCATGTGGCCCTTGAATAATAATACCCAAAGAGATTTGGAAGGGTATATCTCCCAATCCAGAGCTCGGATCTGAGTAAGGTAGCAGTTGTTAGATATTTCATGATGAGAAAAAGAGGACAAAGATCTCGAGGAAAGGACTCAAGATGACTAAGGGGAGCGAAATTTTGATGCCCCATCCCTAAAAAGGATACTTAGGGGTCGGGTGTGTTACAAATTGGTACCAGAGTGAGAAACAAGACTTGGCTTACTTGGGCTCATGAACGAGTCGCTTAAAATCTTGTTAGAGAAATTTTAAGGGTAACACCCTACCTTATCCCTTTCATAAGAGACCTATTTAAACCACTGCTGAAGAGAGGAATGAGACTTTCTGCTATTTTTTTATGTTTGAAAGTATTAACTGTGTGTTGTTAGTATTCGAAATAAAGAAGCATACTCCACCTTATAAATTGTATGTGCTATTCCTAAACTAGTAGGTAATTAACTAACAAAAATTGTTTTATCAACACTCAAGTAGTCAACGGACAATAGTAAAACTGCAACGTAAAGGATGGTGACACACCCTGAGTTGGGGGAAAGCTCCCATTATAGAGAGGAAGAGTCTGATGAGAGGAGGGAGGTGGAAACCCCTCCATATTTGGATGAAATTGTGAAAATCCTCATGGAAGAATTACAGAGTTGTAAGGATGAAAGTGAAATGATGATAAAAGAACATAAAAATCAAACTGAAATAAATGCAGTCACGTGAAAAAGAATCATACTAAGAAAACTCCAAGTCCACCTGAGATACAAAAGCATGGACTTGAAAGTGGCCACACAAGGAGGAGAACCTCAAAGAAGGCCCAACATGGGGCCAAGAGACCCTCAATGGAAGAATCCTTTGGTGAGGAGACTGACATCTCCAAGGAATCTTCTAGTGGCAAGACTAGTTCACATTCCCAAGGGAGAAGAAGTAAGAGGAAACATTCCAAGAGCCATGACCCTGAAGATTTTAAGAAAGACAAACCACACACATTCAATGGAGAAATTAAAAAGGGGGAAGACGTAGAAGTTTGGCTACTTGGCTTGAAGAAGTACTTCAGAGTTCATGACTACTCTGAAAACTTAAAGGCTCAAATAACCATTTTCAACCTGAATGGAAAGGCTTCCATTTTGTGGGAAGACCTTAGGAATGTGAAAGGAATCCATGAGAAGGATTTTTCATGGAAACAATTTGAGAAATACTTCAAAGAGGAAGTATCTTTCAGAGAAATAATTTGATGGGAAGAACAAGGAGTTCTATGAACTCAAGCTGAGACAACTCACAATAGATGAATATGTCAATTTTTTTTTCTCGATATGATGAGGTATGTGCCCTACATAAAGGATGAAAAGGTAAAGATGCAATGATTCATTACTGGACTTCCTCAGTCCTTCTGGGATAAAATTGAATTTGATGAGGCAAAGACCTTAGAAGATATTACCCAGAAAGAAAGATATTTATATGAGCAATTCAAGAATAAGACAAAACCTCATGAGGATTGGAAGAAGAAAAGTAATTTGGGATTCAATAAGAAGGGGTTTAAATCCTCAAGATTGAAGAACCATAGGAAAAGTCCTAAGATGAGCCTTCCTACTAGAAGGTATATCAACATAATTTTCCATCTCAGAGTGGTAATAAACCCTTTGGAGCAGCCCCAAGTAAGAATGATAACAAAAATAGAGAGCCTTTGAAATGTTGGGGTCGTGGAGAAGAACATCTGTCGAGGGACTATCCACATAGGAAATAAAACAATAGGAGGGTCTACAATGTACAAGAGGCTACCACAATCATTGATGTGGCTAGGAGCATGCTGCAAATCTATGCAACCTTGGATAATAGACAGGATGACTACCAAGCTTCAGTGGTGGAGATGGAAGGTATGATTGCCAACCAACTAGTTTCCATTTTAATTGACCCTGGTTCTAACCTGAGTTATGTTGCCCCTCAAAATATTGAGAAATGTAAGTTCCAACATGTAAAACATGATAAATCATGGTTGGTACAACTAGCCATTGGAACCAAAAGAAAGGTATTAAAGTTCATACCAACATGCCAATTCATTATGCATGGACTACCCACCCAAGCTACCTTAAACATACTCCCTTTAGGATCTTATGACATGTTGATTGGCATGGACTAGTTGGCTTCCCATAAAACCAAGATGGACTATTACAATAAAACTTTGGAGTGTGAAGATGCAGAAGGGAGAAAAACAACCCTACAAGGGATTCAAAAGCCTGTCTCAGTGAGACAAATACCAACCCTTCAAGTGAAGAAATATTGCAGAAAAGGGTGTCCTTTGTATGCAATACAAGTGTCAGACTCTGCTGAGGCCAATAAAAAAATCCTAGAGGACCACCCCATATTAAGAGAGTATAAATATGTGTTTCGAGAAGAGGTGCCAGGCCTACCTCCAAGAATAGATATTGAATTTTCAATATAACTTGTACCGGGAGTGGTACAAGTATCTAGGATTCCCTATAGAATGAGTACACCAGAGCTAGTTGAGATCAAACTGTAGCTAAAGGAGATGTTGGACAAAGGCTACATTCGGCCTAGTGTGTCCCCATGTAGAGCACCAACCTTGTTTGTGAAAAAGAAAGATGGCACCCTCAGGTTGTGTATAGTCTCTAGACAACTCAATAAGATGACCATTAAGAATAAGTATCCCTTGTCAAGGATCGATGACTTATTTGACCAATTAAGGGGTGCTACAATTTTCTCCAAGATTGAACTTGAGGTCTGGATACCATCAAGTCTGAATTAAGGATTAGGACATCCACAAAACAACCATTAGGTCAATATATGGGCACTATGAATTTGTGGTGGTGCCATTTGGACCTACCAATGCACCAACCACTTTTATGTGCTTAATGAATAGTGTACTCGGTAAGTTCCTGGATATATTTGTATTGGTTTTCATTGTCGATATCCTAATCTATTATAATAATAGGGAACATGAAGATCATATCAAGTTAGTGCTTCAAGTTCTAAGAGAACATCGACTCTATGCCAAGTTTAGTAAGTGTGACTTTTTCTAGAAACAAGTCAATTACTTAAGCCTTGTTATTTCTGAAGAAGGAGTGGTAGTTGATCCTGACAAGATCAAATCCATTATGGATTGGCCTACCCCAAAAGATGTATCCGATATCAGATCCTTTATGGGCCTAGAAGGATAGTATAGAAGGTTCATAAATGGATTTTCCAAGATCAGTTGCCCAATCACCTCCCTCTAGAAAAAGGGAAATAATTTCATTTGGACATCAGAATATGAAGAAAGATTCCAAGAGCTGAAATACCTTCTAACCAATGCACCTGTGCTAAATATTTAAGAACCAAACAAGGACTTCCTTGTGTGTACAGATTCCTACAAGGAAGGGCTTGGAGGATTCCTTATGCAATAAGGACATGTGATTTTCTACGAATCTAGAATGTTGAATGAGCATGAAATCAATTTTGTGACCTACAATCTGGAGTTGGATGCCATAGTACATGATTTAAAAATGTGGAGGCATTACCTTCTAGGTAGAAAATTTGTTCTTATGATAGACCATAGTGGGTTCAGATATCTGCCCAAATTGAAGAAGGACATAGCTGACTATTTATCTAAATGTCTAGAGTATCAATAGGTTAAACAAAGCACCAACCTCTAGCAGGGTTGTTGCAGCCCCTACCAATCCTAGAATGGAAATGGGAAACCATATCCATGGATTTAATCACCGGGTTACCAAAATCAACCAAACAAAATGATGCCATCATGGTAGTTGTGGAAAAACTAAGCAAGGATGCTCACCTTATCCCCATCAAATCAACTTGCAAGGCAATATATATTGCCAGTATTTTCATGAAATATATATTTAGACTGCATGGCATGCCTAAAGAAATCATATCTGACAGAGATACAAAATTCACCTCAAACTTTTGGAGATCTCTGTTTGCTGGTTTTGAAACTAAATTGCTATTTAGCACATCCTATCACCTTCAAACTGATTGACAAACATAGAGGATAAACCAAGTGTTAGAGGACATGTTAAGGATGCATATAATGCATCATCCTAAGAGGGGGGAATATTACCTACCACTGGTATAGTTTTCTTATAACAATGGCTATCAAGAGTCATTGAAGATGAGCCCTTTTGAGGCCCTCTATGGTAGAGAATGAAATATTCTAGTCAGTTGGAATAACCCAGTAGACAATATTACAATCGGACCAGATATGCTAAAGGAAATGGAACAAAAAGTAATTCAGATTAAACAAAATATGAAAATAGCTCAGGATAGACAAAAATTTTATGTAGACAGAAAGAGGACTCCTAGAGAGTTCAATGTAGGGGATCATGTGTATCTCCGAGTTAGACCCAAAAAAAGCTCCTTGAGAATGGGAGCTTGTGCCAAGCTAGCAACTCGATATTGTGGACCCTTTGAAATTATGGATAGAGTGGGACTTGTAGCATATAGACTAGTGCTTCCTCCCACAGTGAAGGAACATAATGTTTTCCATGTTTTGTTATTGAAGAAATACATACATGATTCTAATCATATAATTGACTGGTTTGTGATTCAATTGGAACCAAAGGGAGAATTCTTGCCAAACTCACAATGCATAATAGACAGGAAGGAAATCCCACTCAGGAACATAACCATTGCACAAGTCAAGGTGCAGAGGAAACACTTTGGTACCGATGAGGCTACATGGGAAATGGAGGATGCCATGAAACATGCATACCCATTTTTGTTTACTTTTGTACATACAAAACACGTCGACCGGTAGAAAATCGAGGGAGATGTTCCTTTAAGGGGGAGGGGATATACCCTTAATTCCCACAAATTGTAAACATAACTATAACTTTCCTATAGACTATGGGCAGACTGGATATGTGTGGAAATTGGAACTGATGAACCTTTCTATTATAAAAGGTAATGTAAATATATATGTATTTTCTGTTATTGAATAAAATGGACAGTGTTGCATAACTGTTGAGGATGGGGTTTTCCAAGGTAGACCATGATGATATGAGAGAGATGGTGAGGGGGACCGGAAATGGTCGAGATGATCCCTACTAGACCAATACCTTACTATATTTAAATTATTCAGACCCAAAATAGTACTCTAACCCAGAAATAAATTACCAGTTAGGTTGGTGGTTGGGGAGGTCCTCCTGAAGAGTTAATGAGGATATGGGAAGAGTACCCATATGAGAGACTCCCTAACCTGACCAATAACTGGGGATTTAAGACCCACACAACATTTATAAGGAAGATAAGAAAATAAAATAAAATTGTGGGTAGAGAGACAAAAGAGAAGAATAGGAGTCGAGAGACCACTTCTTGGAAGAGAGAAGCGCACGTGCAATTCTCTAGTTTTGAGGAGAACTGAACTACAAGATTTCTCTGGGTGCAAGAAGTAGCTGGTATTGTTTTTGATCCAAGATGATAAATGGGGCTGCAGGAAGATGAGCGGTTGAGGAAGCACTCGTTGCAGGCACCCTTGCTTGGTGAAAAGAAAACCAATTGCCAAGTTCTTGTGGGAGGAGCAGAGTAACCTTCATCCCCAACTGTCACTAAACACAAAGAAATAATCTCTCTTAGAGCATCATGGCCTAGATATGGGGTGGCAAACGATAAATCTGTTTAGGAGTGGTTGTGCCTATGGTTGGGTGGAAACAAACACCCTTCTCAGCAGTTGCTTCACGACTCCTTTTTTCTTGATAAGTATTCTCTGATCCTATGTACTAGAGTTTAAATAATGATTGAATGGATTTGTCTATGACAAAGGTTTTCAATGTTTAGTTTATAATAGAAATGATTATTATTCTTTTGTAAATCCTTGCTTTTGAATGGATTTCTATTTGCCTCTGCGTAGCTGCATGAGAACAATTAGACATGGGTTTTTGAATGAAATTAAGAATAATCTTATGGTTCGTGTTCTTGTCAAGAAATACTTCTCTTAATTATAGAACTTAAGTCCCATGAATGGAAGGTTCTTCCTTAAAACCAGTCGTCAGTATGACCGAGGGCTCATGCCTACAGACTAAACCAAATCACAATTAATAATTGGGTGTATATCCCTGAGACCTGTCGGAGGACCCATATGACCAAGACCTGGGAACCCTTCGCTAGGTCCAAAAGAAGCGAAGTTATTCTGGCTTCAGAACTTCGGGAGTTCGAAACTCTGGGAAGTAAGACTTCACAACGCTCGAAAACAACTGAAGGCAACATGTTGTTACGGTTAACCGCGGGGTTGGTCAACACCTGGCAGTTCCTTAACTAGGGTCATGGAATTCGACCCATCATTAAAACTTGGCCCACTTATCGGCTGCGAAGTAACACGAGCTGTATATCTAAGGACACTCGGGAACTTCCCTAACCATTGCATATACACCATGGTCATCCCAATGATGACAACTTTGGGAGAATAGAGGCGTCATAGCACCAAAAAATTAATGTTGAAGTCACGAAGCAACAAGGACCATCGATCCAAGGAAGCTTCGGGACCTCTCATGACCTTCGATATAGACTGTGGTCAGCCCAATGTTGACCACTCTGGGAGGAACAAGGAATTCACATCATGGATCCCCCAAATGCCGAATTTGCAAAGCAATGGAGGTCGTATATATATAGATCTATGTGGACATGCCTCGACCGTGAAGATCTAAGGGGTGTTGGAATTTTTTCAGTCCAAAGGGATGTGGCACATTGATGCCACCCAGGGTGACATGGACCCACGTTCGAGATGCCACATGTCACCTCAATTGATACTTTTCACGGTCTCTATGAACCTATTAGAACATGACATGTGTCACCCACTGATGGGGCCACATGTCACCTCTACCCTTTTCCATGTGTCATTGCCCTGGCACATGAGCACTCCACCAAAATCTGGTGGAGTATCCAGGACTTCGAGAGTTCTGGACTTCAGGAAGATTGGGAGGCTATAATGTTGGGGTTAAATTGACTGAAGGCTTGGAGCCACCGGTCCCTGCCACTTGAATTCTAACAACTGTTTTATGCACGCGGTTGCATATTGAACTCTACCAAAATGTGGTAGGTCCATCAGACCTAAAATTCCTTTCTTCTCCAACCCGGTTGCCCATTGGAGTGGATGAATAATCGGTTCCCCAAATGGATTTGTTCCCACCATCTCCATGTATACTCTCTTTGCAAGTTCTAGAAACTTTTCTTCGTCTGCTACATTGTGATCCAAGTATTTTAGCTTTCTTATATGACCTAGCAGGTTTGGTCCTATTTGTACCCCATCTGGTATATGCGATAGAATGATTTCTGTGATAGTTTTCTTGCGAGGTGACCTAGGTATCTGTATCTTGTCTTGCTTCAGCTGTGGTGGCTGGCTCAAAGTTCCAGCGACTTCCAATTGTTCCTCAGAATACCATTCCATCCAACCCATGACATACTCCACTATCCCTTCTAGTGGGTGCTATGATATGGTGGTTTGAGACTCGTCTGGTTCGACTGCTGCTTCCAAATTCGTCATCATTTCATTGACTTTCAGAGCTGCTTCTGTGTTCTCTGGTTGCACCTCCTTCAGGGTTTTTTCTTCCTGGTTCTGGGGCTCCTGTAATTTTGTCGGTATATCTTTACTCATGCCCTCCAGTGCTGGCTATTGGGTTTCTTCCAATATAGGTGTAGGGTTCACTAATGTTGTGTCTGGAGATGGGATTTCATCGACATTGATGATATCCGATGGTTTTTGTTCACCTTCTTCCATTTGTACTTATGACCTGGTATGTACTCTGGTTTTTTTGGCTATCTGGCTCACTTCTTGCTTTGGTGGTGACATGTTGGTGAATGTCAAATGTTGACTGGTTTTGGTTGGTCTCTGTGACCTCTGTGAACTTGCTTTATTTTTTTCAACCTCTATCGCTCTCTGTCTGCTCTCTTTTCGTGAATAGACTATTTTCTTCCACGTCTGTGTGTTGTATGGGCTTCCCATGAAGCTTGTTGAGGATGCTTCCTTAATTATGGGTTCAATGCACCTCTGGCGGTTTCGTACTTTCCATTAATATTCCTTTCCATATTTAGTTGGCATGATTAATGTGGCATCCCATCAGTATTTTCCATCCTTTAATTCTGCCTAACGTTGTCTTGTCATGTTGCTTTTACCGACTTTCTGTTTCCCCCTTGTTTCCCTTTTTCTATGGACGTTGTACTTCTTCTTGCAGAGTTTGTGTTCTTAAGTATGCGTGCCCTTTTCTTCTTTCGATGCACTGTGCCTATGTTGGTACTATTTACAATTTTTTTTATTTTTTATTTTCACTGCACAGTGGGTGGTTGACTATACTTCATGTACAGCTTCAGTCAGCTCCCATTGATCATCCCTCTAATTTCTGCACCTGATAAGTCTCTCAACTGTATAGATCCTCCATCTGTGACATATTTTACTTCATATGGTCCTAACCAGTGTATTTTTATCTTCCCTAGGTGCTAAAGTGATTTGTTGTCATACATCAACACTAAGTCTCCTTCTTTGAAAGTTTTCTTCTTTATGTGTCTATAATGCCAAGCTTTGTCCCTTGCTTTCTGAACTTGTTGGTGAAATCGTCCATGGTCATTAGTTGATTTAGTCTCTCCTAAACTGCACCTCGCTCCATCATTTGTGTAATTTCTGCTACGTGCAAGCTTGGTACTAAAAATTCTAATGGAACTACTGCTTCTTGGCCATAGACCAGTTTAAATGGAGTGTGCCCTGTCAACGTTTTGCACATAGTATTGTAGGCCCATAATACTATTGGTACTTTAAGGTTCCAGTCATCCCTATTGACGTTACATATATTTGTCAGTGCATTCTCCATGATTTTGTTAAATGCTTCCACTGTGCCATTTGCCTGTGGGTGATATAGTGTGCTCTTCTGATGATGGACTTCAAACTCTTCAGTCATAGCATTGATAGTATTGTTTATTAAGTGTGTGCATTGGTCTCTCATCAAAACTCTAGGACATCCAAATCTAGTGATCACGTGTTCAAATAGGAAGTGCGTTGTTGTTTCTGCGCTGCAATTCTTCACTAGTGCAGCCTCCACCCATCTTGTTAGGTACTCCATCGTAGTGATAATGTACCTAGCTCCTGTTCTTTTTGCTGGTGGGTTGATTGGTCCCAAAAAGTCTATTTCCCATTTATCGAATGCATGTAATGTTGCATGTGGTCGTAATGGCATCTTGTCTCTTCTATTGGGTTTTCCTACCCTTTGACAAACATCCCATCTTTGACAGTAGTCCTTCGAGTCTCTGTGAATCGTTGGCCACCATAATCCTACGCGTAATACTTATGCGCAGTATCTTTTCCTGTGTAATTCCCTCCTGCTATTCCCTCATGGGATTCTATTAAAACTCTTGGTCTTTCGTGTTCTAACACATATCTTTCCAAGGAGCTGTCTACGCCCACTTTGTATAAATGTCCTACAATCAGTTGATAGTCTGTGACGTGGACTACCAGGTTTTTCTTCTGCACGGTGTTATATTCTTGTGGCACAATACTTGTGCTCAAATACTGAATGATATCTGCAAAGTATTCATCAACGATTTGGACCGAAAATAATTGTGCGTCTGGAAAGTTGTCTTCTAAATTCATAGGTTCTTCTCCATTTGTGACCCTTGATAGGTGGTTAGGTCCTGTGTTCAATTTTCCTGGTTTGACGATTAATTCAAACTCAAATTATTGAAATAGGAGTAACCATCGACATATTCTCTCCCCCAACACTGGCTTGTTGACTAGGTATTTTAGGGCTGAGTGATCTGTGAACATCTTAAAGTTTTTTCCCAATAAGTGATGCCTGAAATATTGTAGTGCATAGACCATAGCTAGACCTTCTCTTTCTGTCGTGTTATAGTTTTGTTCGGAGTCTGATAACTTTCTGCTTGCAAATTCTATCGGGTGATCCAAGTCTCCCGCTCCTGGTTGTGCCAAGATAGCTCCAAGTACTATGGATGATGCATATACATGTATGTGGAATGTCTTCTCCCAGTCTGGAAATACTAGTATTGATGTGGTGACCATTTTTTCCTCTAGGGTATCCAAACCATGTTGACACTTGTCGTTCCACTGAAACTTTGTATCCTTTCTTAACAATTTTTCCATTGGTGCAGTGATCTGCACATATCCTTTAATAAATTTCTTGTGGTATCCTGTATGTCCTAACGCTGCTCTTAGCTGAAGGACTATTTTTGGTTCCAGTAAGTTAATGATTACTGCGATCTTTGTAGGATCTACGAGTAAAACTTGTTTTCATAGTATATGGCCAATAGTATCCCAAATGATGTTCGAAATATGCATTTCTTTATGTTTAGTGATATCTGGCACTGTCTGCATCTTTCTAACATTAATCATAAGACTTCTACATGGCATTTCAAAAAGCTGTACACTATCCAATCATCCAAGTATACTTCAAGAAATTGGTGGATGAATTCCTTAAACATGACGATGACTACTCTAGAAAATATTTTGGTGCATTCGTCAGTCCAAATGGCATGGCTGTGTATTGGTAGGATCCCCATTCTGTCACAAACATAGTCTTGTATTTGTCATCTTGTGTTATCTTGATCTAATGGTATCTTGAGAATCCATCAGTGAATGAGTAGGCTTCGTGTCCTCCTATGTTTTCCAATTCTTCAACTTTGAACAGTGTAGGGAATGGGTCATGCAGGCATGCATTGTTCACCTTCCTCAAGTCGACGCATATCTGTATCCCTCGTTTTTTTTCATGAACTACCATCGGGCTTATCTATTCTAATTCTTCCACCGGTTCTATGATTCCAGTGTTAAGCATCCTGTCGATCTCAGCTTTGACTTTCTACTTATATATCAGGTTCAATCTATATGGTCATTGTCTGATTGGTCTTGCTTCAGGTCTGAGTGGTATCTTCATTTCTCCTTGCTCGCCTGCTATACCCTTCATCTCTGTAAATGTTGTGGGAAACAAGTCAATGTACTCGTGCAATAACTTTGTTATGCTTTCTACCATTTGTTCATCCCAGTAAT
>JASDQU010308700.1:88957-101650 GCA_032191745.1 Picea mariana
GGCTTTAGATTATAGATTGACTTAGGATTCTAAATCCAAGTTGACTACCCATTCTCTCATGAAATGATTTCTTTTAAATTAAAATTTTCCTTTTTATTAATTTTATGCACACCTTGTGCACCTGTCAATATAATTTACTCCCCCTATAATAGTTTTATTTGGTCTGAATCCCTTAACCCAAATTATGATTTTATTTAGTAAACATACCTAGACTTAGACCTTTGGTTATGTTTTCCCGGTTTAAAACTTTAATAATAATTTGTATTCTCTTCTCTAACAAGGTCTAAGTATTCATTTTAATTTCTAAGGTCTTCTATGTTTTTAAAGACTCATAAATTTATTTATGTGACATTCCATTCAATACGCACCTTCGTGCTCCAAGGGTGCCACTCGTCATTGACTAGTTTGGAATTTTTATGACACTTAGAGTCAATACTCCACTTGTTGACCTTGTGTTAGACTAATGGCTTGCTGAGGAATAAGGAATCAACCTTATTGTGTTCCCCTCAAAAATATTTGTGAGCGATTGTCTCAGTCTTCCCTCATGGCATTGTGAACCTCTTAGAACAAGGTAGTTGTTAACCTTTAGTTCAGCTCACGGCGGGAGTGCTAGTAGGCTATGACAGGGATGATGCCACACCTCTTCCTCATCCATATGATATCTCTTTATGACCCATTTACTCCATATGTTATTTGTATTAGAAAGCGTCACCATGCCTACATCCACTAAAAAATATAACATCAATAACTCATGCATATGAAATCCATAACTGAAATCATCATATAACATATGCGTAATAAATCAAGTATTCATAAGCAAAGTAAATAATCTACTCCCTGACTCAATCCAGAGTCCGAGGAAGTCGGTCGATGTCATCAGTATCATCATCATGTCATGCTTCCTACACACTTAGGAAACCTCATCATAATACTTGTCAATACTATACGTCAATATCAATAACATCTCAATTTCATTTTTAAATCATAGCATGAACAGATAAACCAAAATTGATAATCATAGTGTACCATGATTTAGCCTGATCACTTGCACGCAAGTGTCCTCAAAGAAGAAACAATATTATGAAAATGTGACCAGTGGAACTAGATGTTACAGTAGCCTAGGAGAGGTGAACTTCATCATCAAATGTTACCTTATGTAGTTTTTTTTTTGTGTCATCTCACATGATTATGCAAATTATCATCATTTTCATAAATTTTTGGATAAGTAAATTTTAACACATGTTATGCAAATATTTCAAATACGATCAAGAATTATTCTGAATCAAGTTAGATGTTAAGACATGTATTTAAAGAATAATTTAGCATCGAAGAATTTTCGGATTAGGTTGGTATCAAAGCTGACTTTTGATAAAGATTTGCAAGTTGATGTGATGAGGTCGAAGACTCAAGTTGGTAAAGATATTTGAAGGCTCTGAACATAGATATCTTGTTGCAGAGAACAACATGGGTAAAGCTCTCATGAATTTAAAACTCCAGAAGGATATTAACCAACAGATTCATAAGGATAATTTTGAATTAAGGATGCAACTACAATCTCTTTAGGAGGAGAAGCAGAAGCTTCAAGATCTATTGATATGTCATGAAGAATTACATAGAGGTATTTTTCATTAATTGGAAAAAAAGTTGCAAGCTAAGGACTAGATATTGGCACCATTCCATGAAGTTGGGAAAATAGATAATGAAAAGTCTCCAACGCAAGAGAGACTATCTCCTACAAAATGTATAATCGAGGAACACAATTAGTGATATTCTTCTTCTCCTCATCAATATGGAGAATTCTCAAGGACATCTTACCTTCCATCTTAGGGAAAGGTAATAGATGCAAGACATCTATGGGAAGAGATATGCATTCTAAAGAGGGAATGAAGACATTTCCCATTAGTAATATTGGTATGAATTTATGGTCTATGTATCCATGTTCTTCCTATGGTAGCAACCATAATATGGTGAAATGTTGAAGAATACAATCCTTGCAAAGAATACCATTCGGGAAGGAAGCTAGAAGCATAATTCATCTTACAAAACAAAAGAATGACAAGAAAGGATTACGGTCCCAGGATGAGAATAAAAACATTTTCACTCATTGTGGTAAGGGTGGACATTAGATAGATAAGTTTTAGACACTTCACCCACAATTATGTCCAAAGAATAACCAAGAATATGTAAAGGAACTTACCATAAGACAGGTAGAAGACCCAAGTGAAGTTAATAGTCTTGTTGAACGATTCAAGAAATAATACTTCTTAATGGTTGGTCTTGATAGTATAATGTGTGAAGACATTGAGGTATGGTTCATGGACAGTGGCTCATATTGCCACATGACAGTATTTTTGAACGATTTGAGAAAGAATACTTCTTAATGGTTGGTCTTAACAATATAATGTATGAAGACATTGAGGTATGGTTCATGGATAGTGGCTCATCTTTCCACATGACAAGAATGAGATCGATATTCATTACTTTCTCAAAGATCAACATAGACTGCTATGTAGGATCTGAAACTAACACCAGACAAGCAATAAGAGGGTTTGGATATGTAAGATTCCAACTCGAGTCAGGAGTATTTCTGGGAATAGAACATATGTTGTATGTTCCAGATTTGAAATTAAACCTACTCTCAATTGCAACTTTTGGAGATGAAGGATATGCAGTTGCATTCCAGGATGGACTAGTACTTTTGTATTCAAGGGAAGCTACTCAAGACATAATAGTAGTGCTTGGTGTTTGAAAGGAGAGGTTATATAGGTTATTGGGAGACCTATAATTGGGTCCAATGGTTTCTTGGAATCAATGTCAAATTCAATTTTATATTCAACATCAACATTAGAGGCATTTTTAGAGACAAGAAGCTGTGAGATTCCTTCCAGTACGAAGGGAAGAATGATTCTGTGAAGAAGCCACCTATTGGAAAGAAACTATTTTGGAAATGTTGTAAATATGTATATTTGTAAAATTGCAAGTTAGTGTGCATATGTAAATTTCTTTTATAATTCTATTTCTATTGTTGTAATAGAGGGCTTGTTAGCCACCTTTACAAATTTTCAAGAGTGAGACGAATCTTGTAGGGATTTTTATATAGCCACCTGTATCAATTTTCAAGAGTGAGAGGAATATTGTATGGATTTCTAAGCCTTTCAACAGTAGTGAATACAATAGTAATTGTCTTATTATCAGCTAAAGGACTGCATATGGATCGAATTTTCTAAGTTAACATTATTATTCTGAAGTACCGAAGGTGAAGGAATAGAAGAATGAAGGTAGTTGGAGCATGTAGATCAAGAGTGGGAAGAGAACCAAAGTTATGTAAATATTCTTAGAGATGATAAATAAATGATCTTCTTTGTAAAGATAAGAGGTAATTTCTTGTAAATATGTATGCTATAAGCATCTCTGGGATGCTATTTCATGTTCATGTAGATGTATACCTTGAGCATAAGAAAGTCAAATGGTACAGACGTTTGTGGAAAACATGTTTAAGAATCACTTTCAGGGCATGAGAGAGGAAATGGATAGGCAATTCTTTCAAATAATCTTACAGATACATAAAAAATACAAGAATAGTGAGTCCAAATAGGAAAGGCATAAATCAATGTTCAACTTGGTTTCATGATTGCTGAGATATACTATCTTTAGTAGAGAAGGAGATGGGAGTGGATGTTGAATACAAGATTCATATTTAGATATTGTGGATTAGAGAATTAGTGAGCAGACTTTTGTGATCAAGGAATCAATAAGCAAGAACTGGAGCTAGATCTAAATCATCACCAGGAGCTAGTGTCAGATCCATGTTCCATAGAAGCAGACAAAAGTACACCCATCTAGAAGGAAAACATATATCCAAGATCGAAGATACAAAAATGAGTTTCAATCCAAAGTGAACAAGTCCAAGATAAGAAAAAGTCCCAGAATGTTCGGCAAGGTGGAACAGTGAAAGAAGCTTTATAATCACCAAGTTATTGAATAAGAGAATTTCAGTAAGGTGGAAGAGTGAATAAGAGTTATCATCACTAATTTGTTAAAATATTCATACTTTTGGAAGACCAAAAGTTCCTTCAGTGGGAAGGTGTGATCCAAGAGGATCTGAAACTTTCAAAGAGGTCCAGGAGGATCCAAAAGTGCTTGAAATTTGATTGTCTCAAATGTTCCTGAAAAATACTTCATTGCATAGAGTGTGAAGATATATTTCCAACAATGTAAAAATTGCCTAAAACCGAGTCTGTATGAGAAAGTTATGGCCAGTCAAAGTTTTGGTCAAACCAAGTCAAAAAGTCAAAAAAGGGGGTGACACGTGGCACCACTGGAAGGGTGACACATGGCATGACCATACACATTCGTATAGCTAAATTGGTAAGGTGACAGGGTGACCATACAATTCGAGGTATACCAACCAAATCTTGACATGTGGCAATTTTTGTTTAGGCTGTGGAGGACCATTGAGAGACCACCACGTGACAGCCTCCCATTGGCCTAATATGGCTAAGGTCAAATAAAATTTGTTATATCCTAGAGGTTCGAACTCGGGTCTCTCGATCAACAACCAAACGACATACGGTTACATCTTCTCCATGTGGCTTAACCATTTACATGTCCATTTGTATGTAAGTTTGATTGGAGGTTAAATTGGTGGAACAATAGGACCAAGGGCATAGCCCTCAATCCTATTGCCATACGTTGTTATGTATTAAGTGCTAAGCTCGAAATCTATGGAAAATACAAACTATATGTTATAACCATATAAAAAAATGCCATAACATATGGCATGGTCGATAGGGTTCGACCCCACGATCCACCCTACAACACTCCAATGCCCTAACCACTCTTCCATTGGCACCACACTTGATGGAGATTCCCACGAGACAATTTTAAGTTAAAATAAGTGTATGTTACCCTTATAGACAGGTGGCTGGTGAAGCCAAACTTAAAATTGAAATCAATTAAGTTTGCTGGTAAGGGGATTGAAGATCGACTTCTAGAAACTCAGAGAAAATTCTATCTATTTGAGGCAAAGGATCTTCCAGAGCCTCCCAAAAATTTCATACATTTTCTTGAAAAATGTATTGAATGTATCGGGTCAAAAGAAGGAGATACTTCAATAAAACAATGAAGTATCATTTTGAAAACTTATATTATCGAGATGATAGGAAAATAAATGATAATCATGCAAATGGTTGAGGTTTGCAATTCTTGTAACTGTTTGCCCCTAGGAGTTAGGAGATCACCAACCAACAATCATCAGTGATCTGGTATAAGTATAATTTCAGGATACTGATCTAAGAATTTTTCTAGACACATTGTAACAAACTAATCATTAAGATTTGCTGAATGAATACGAATGCAGATTGAAGGTTCCAGATCTTGTCAAGCCTGAGTTATGTGCTTATCTGTTGTTTCATATTTTCATATATCTTTTTTGTGAATTCTTAACTACAATTTAGTACAACCTCTACTGTAGTGATTAATTATTCTTGCAATTTAATTGTTTACAGTTTTTCCTCTGTATCAGCTATTAGCAGGTACAAGGCCTGTAAATGTTTTAGCTTTCAATATCATATACTTCATTAAAAGTTTTCTTGCCTCTTTTCTTCTTCTATCACAAAGTGAGATTCCTCTTTAATTGATGCCTCACCTTAGCAATAGCTTTATGTTTTCTTTTCATTCCATACATATCCCCATTTTTCGAATTTAACTCAGTTACAGGAAACGACCTTTAATTCTATCATGCTATTTATTCATATTTGGATGTTATTCTTACATATTTCAAACCAAAAATAGAAAACCCTAAAAGAAACACAGAACTTTATCTCTCAAGTCTTTATCCCTCATGACTGTACCAGTTACAAGACAACCCAATATCGAACCTGGCTTACCAGACCAAACAAGTATTGCTTTAAATTTATTCAACACTATCTTACAAACATTTAGGAACCGGGTTGAGATAGAATGATCGTGGGCAACAATTGAAAGGGATATTAATGCCCAAGAAAACTGGGAAGCAAAACAGAGGCAGTTAAGAAATCGACCCTAGTCTATCTTTGTGTAACCAAACCTGTATCTCTTAGATTTCTGTACCCTTTTTTGGATTCCTTGACAATATACTTTAGAGCCTTAAAGTATAAACTCAGGAACAACATATTTTTAGTGCCGTTGTCGGGGAAAGAAGAAACAAAGCTTTTTCCTGGGAAGAACGACATTGCCACTTTCTATTTTTGATAGTGAAAAAAGATTGAAAACCTTATAAGGCTACCTTTTTTTTCACTTGGCGAATCCACGATAAATAAACTGGCTTTTAACCGAAAGAATACCGAAAAAAACCCAGACGACAAACAAACTTCGCTTGTTCTAGATCCAGATTTTTTTTTAAAATCAAGAATATATCTTAAACACACTGTATAATCGACAAATAGGTTTTTTCAACCTAAAATTACAGATTCAAAAACTAGAGATCTTTTTGAAGGATCGAATACCCCATCGTATTACGGGGGATTACCTACCAATAAGATTACAACCTTTGAGACTCATTTGGTCTCGCTTGATTTTAAAACTGATATTTTCCCAACCGTTTCTTTCACCAACAGAGGTAAAAGATCCGCATCACTTCCCTCTTCGATTGACACTTCTTCACTTCGCGAAGTTCATTTTCCTATCTCTCAAAACTCCTACGATCATCCTATTCTTCTTGACACAACTCCTGTTGATTCTCCTTTATATTCACCCTGTGAGTATGAAGAAAGTAGTCCACTTTTCCATAGTTCCCCTTCCTCAAGTTTCTTGTCCCTTTATAACCAGTTTCCTAAAACCCTTCCTCATAATTTCCAAGAAACAACCTCTAAATCATCAATGGTTGCGGCCGGAGGAGGTGCTGCTAGAGGTGGGGTTGGAGGAGGAGGAGCAGGCGACCAAGTACCACCCCCTAGAATCTTTGCAAAGGTGGCTGCTAGATATGCCCCTTTGGTCCTCCCAGTCCCCCTACATGACTTACCTAAAAACTACATGAAGAATCTTCCGAAATTCACAGGAGAGGGTGATTTGACTACAGCCGAACACATCAATTTCTTTGACCAATTTTCCGATATCCTTGGACTCGAACATGAAGATGTCTATTCAAGAGTATTGGTTCAAACTTTTGAAGGACAGGTAAGAACCTAGTTTCGAGGCCTAGCAGCAGGATCTATACCGTCTTATGAGGAACTTGAAAATGCTTTTATTAGATAGTGGGGGGAAAGGAAAGCCATCTCTATTATCTAACTGAATTTGGGGCTCTAAGAAAGAAAAACTCATCAGTCCTCGATTTTACCCTCCCAACCCGCAGTGAAATTAACCTTCGTTAGAGCTTTTGACCCTGATTTCGCCCTCTTATTGAGGGAGAGAAGATCAATAGACCTCACTAAAATGCAAGATGATGCCTTAAAATTTAATCGAACATGATGGCATCAAGAAAGTTGAAAACCAAATTTGAAACTGGAAACAAAGAAACCATAAGATATAGAGATCAAGGGAGACCATCTGGATCAGTAAGATCTTCGGAAGACAAAATGGATGACATGACGAGAATAATCGAAGAGCTGTCAAATAAGATCTCAAGAATGGAACTAGATCAAGTGAAGAATGAGAATCTTCCCAGAAAGGATTTCAGAAGGAATCCTAACCCTAAAAATCAACTAAAACAAATTAATAATGAGGATCAAAAAATCCAAACCCCCTTTAAAAGCAAAAACTTTATAGGAGGAGAAGCTGTAGAAGATTTTGAGGAACTAGAAGAAGACATAAATAATGTTGGTGAGGATTGCCTACAACCTTTTTTAATGAGGCAAGATTATGAAAAATATGCAACTTCAAATCATAGATCTGAGAATAACAGGAAGAACGGTATTATAGAAGATTCAACCTATCAAGAAATTGTAGACTATATAATGGCCAAACTCCACCAAAAGTACAATCTAAGGCTTAGAAACAAGAGTCTCGTAACTCCCCCAGTGAAAAAGATTTTGTCGAGGGGTGAAACAGACAAGTCAGTTTCAAAAAACGTTGAAAAATAGATTAAAAGAACTAAAACTGCTGACACACAGCCTACCAAGACAAAGTCAGTGGAAACATCAGTTGTAAACGCCCAAAAAATGGAGGTCCCTGCAACTGAAACAAAAACCTCACAACAAAGGAAAGCTGAAAAGAAGGAATTATAAACCCAAACCATGGAGATCGATAAAACAATAGGAAGTTTTAACCTGGAAAATGAAATAAATAAAATCAAAATTCCTATACCCCTTGTCGAACTGGAAAAAAATCCAATTTACGAAAAACAAATCGCTAAATTAATCAGTTTTTCGGAAAATGAAAGCCAGGCCGATGTTATAAATTTAGAAGATGACAAGCCTAACAAAATTTTCGACCCACATTTTGAAGGTGCCAAAGACACCGTTGCCCCTTTCTATATCACTCTGACTGTGCATGATCACTTGCTCCATAATTTCATGTTAGATTCTAGAGCCTCTCACAATGTAATGCCTAAAGCCATTATGGATAGACTTGGTCTTGAAATCACCAGACCTTATGGAGATTTATATTCATTTGATTCAAGAAAAGTTAAGTGTATAGGCATGATAAAAGACTTAGTTGTTAACCTTACACAGATACCTGCAAAAAGTGTCCTAATGGATGTGGTGGTCGTTGATATACCTCCGAAGTATGGTATGCTCTTATCCAAGTCCTGGGGTGCAAAACTTGGAGGATCCCTCCAACTTGATATGACGTATGCAACGATTTCGGTTTTCGGAGGGCAGTTCACGCGTTTGTACAGAGAAACCAGGTTAGTATTTACTGTAAGTGACCCACTTAACCCAAATAACTACCCTGTATATATTGCTGATTATGATCTAGGAAATTGTATCTTAGATATTGATGATGATATCGATGTATGTATAGAAGAAAGATGTACAAAAAATAAAGGAGAAGAAGAACAAATAAAACAAGATGTATATAGCTCTGGTGTTTGGAAAATGTTTTTTGACGGTGTCTCGTCTTATTTTGGGGTAGGGGCTGGAGTGCTTTTTGTGGCACCTGGTGACAAATTCGTTATCCCTTGCTCTTATAGATTGCAGTGGAACGTTGACCACACTAATAATGTATGTGAGTATGAAGCCTTAGCATTAGGATTAGAAGCTTCCAGGAGAATGAAAATAAAAAATTTGGAGATCTTTGGTGATGCAGAGTTAATCGTAAAACAAGTAAATCGTCAGTATCAGGCCAAACATCCTAGGTTAATATATTACTGAAATTGTGTTTGGGATTTGATCGAAAACTTTTTCTCCTTTGTCAATATCCACTACATAGCAAGAATGGAAAATCAACAAGCAAATGCTTTAGCCAAAGCAGCTTCAACTTTCACACCTCTCACTGCTTTCAAACTAAAATACCATATACAAATGAGATATAGGCTTTCCATACCCGATAACATAAAACATTGGCAAGTTTTTGAGGACAATGAACAACTCTAAATTTGTTTAGAGACAGTATATGACTTTGTCGAAACACATGTCGACCAAGAAAACCAGAATGACCCCATTTGGATCATGCAGGAAGGTGAAGACCCCCAAGAGTTTCAAGATAACATCATTAACCACCTGATGCTTGTTTGAAAAAATAATCAGATACCTAAGGGTTTGATCCCCTTAGAAAGGCTATTCAATCATGATGACATCCCTTTGAAGTCTACCTTTCAGCCTCAGCTAGAGGAAGTTGAGGATTACGATATTGGTACCAAAGAAAAACCAAGGTTAGTGAAATTGTCCAAATATCCGTCTCCCGAAATAAAAAGTAAGTATGCTGATTTGCTTAGACAATATAAAGACATTTTCGCTTGGTCTTATGACGAATTGAGAACTTATGACACTACTATAATGAAACATAAAATTCCTTTGAAGCTAGGTGTCAAACCTTTCAAGCAAAAACTCAGACATATTAACCCTATCCTACTACCGGTAATAGAAAAAGAAGAAAAAAAACTCTCGGACACTAAAATCATTGTCCCACTGAGATACTCTGAGTGGGTAGCCAATTTAGTCCCAGTGAGAAAGAAAAACAGTGAGATTAGGCTGTGTGTAGATTTTAGAAACCTGAATCGATCATCACTCAAGGACAATTATCCATTACTTAATATGGACCATGTTTTAGAAAAATTAGTTGGAGCTAACGGAATGTCTATGATTGATGGTTTTTCAGGTTACAATCAAATTGCAGTACATCAAGATGACAAAGAAAAAAATGCATTCACTACCCCTTGGGGTACCTTTATGTATGACAAAATTCCGTTTGGTTTAATGAATGCAGGGGCAACTTTCCAACGAGCCATGGATATCACTTTCGTGGGTGAAAGAGATAAGTTCGTCATTATCTATCTTGATGACTTAACTATTTTCTCTAAATTTGATGCAGAACATCTGACGCATCTCAAACAAACTTTCGAGAGATGTCACAAATTTGGTTTGTCACTTAATCCTAAGAAATCCCATTTCACAATGCAAGAAGGTAAACTTTTGGGTCATATCGTGTCTAGAGATGGAGTCAAAATCGACCCCAAAAGGGTTGAGGTGATAGATACCATAAATATTCCTAGAAACGTAAAAGAAATTCAATCTTTTTTAGGAAAAATAAACTTCTTGAGAAGATTCATTCCTAACTTTGCCGAAATTGTTAAATTGATTACAAATATGATTAAAAAGAACAACGAGTGAAATGGACAAACGAAGCCAAAGCGTCTTTTCAACGTATCAAGAAAGTAATAAGTGAGGCACCAGTCCTGGCAAGCCCGAATTACACAAAAGAGTTTTTGATTTTTTCTTTTGCCTCCGAACATACAATCACAGCTGTATTGTTACAAAAAAATGAGGAAGGTTTTGAGTGGCCTATTGCATTTTTTAGCAGAAGTCTCAGGGACGCTGAGCTGAAATATGACATTTTGGAAAAACAAGCTTATGCAATGGTAAAATCTCTCAAGGCTTTCAGAACCTATGTATTGCACTCAAAGATCATTGCCTACGTGCCGTCAAGTTCTGTTAAATATATATTGATGTAGCCAGACATCGACGGAAGAAGAGGCAGGTGGTTGGCTAAGATTCAGGAGTTCGACTTGGAAGTCAAACCAACTAAAATTATTAAAGGCCAGGGTTTGGCCAAATTGCTAGCCGAATCAAATCTAAAATCACTTGGGATAAATCAACTACAAGAAAATGAGGGATTTCTAGAAACAGATGAGCTTGACGTCACTACATCCACAACTAAAATTCAAGACAAGTTCTCTACTTTAGTCTGGTATCACGATATCATTTTTTACCTACTGACCCTTCAATGTCCCAGTCATTTAACCCCATCTAAAACTAGGACATTGAAATTACACACTGTAAAATATTGTATCATAGATGGTAACTTGTATTGGAAATACCCCCTAGGTTTCCTACTGAGCTGCTTAGTTGAGGCTGAAACATAAAGGGTTATAGATGAATTCCACATTGGAGTATGTGAAGGACACCATGCCTGACGAGCTACAACTTATAAAATCTTAAGAGCCGAGTATTACCGGCCCAAATTGTTCGTAGAGGTAAACACTAAAGTTCGAAATTGTGTTCCTTGTCAGTTGTTTATAGGCAAACAGAAAGTCCCAACTTTACCTTTAGTTCCGGTTAAAGTTGAAGCTCCATTTTAGCAATGGGGTCTCGATTTCATTGGAGAAATTCATCCACACTCCAGCGCACAACACAGGTGGATTCTAATGGCCACAAACTATTTCACTAAATGGGTGGAAGCTATTCCCATGAGAAATGCAACTGACTCGGTAGTAATCAGTTTCCTAGAAGAAAATATTCTATCCAAGTTTGGATGTTCCTGAAAGATAGTCACTGATAATGCACAAGAATTTAAGTCAATGGCCATGATAAGCTTTTTCCAAAAATACAACATCAGACTAGGAAACTCCATAACTTACTATCCACAGGGTAATGGTCTAGATGAATCATCTAATAAAATTCTGATTACCATGATTAAATTTTTTTTGACTGAAAACAAGAAAGCATGGCATATCCATTTAAAATATGCTCTATGGGCTAACAGGATAAGTACCAAAAGATCAATCGAGATTTCCCCTTTTCAGATGGTATATGGCATTGATGTTATTTTACCAATAAATCTTGCTCTGCCAGTAATGAAATTTTGGCAAGATTCAAATGAAGAACCCAACGATGTTACTAGGAGGATAAACTAGCTGGTTGAAGTTCAACAAAATCGGGTCGAAGTAAATGAAAGGTTACAGAGATATCAGGATAACATGAAGGCCTTATGCGATCAAAAAGCTAAAGATATAGATTTCCTCCCTGGCGATTTAGTCCTGAAATGGGAAGCCAGGAAAGAAGACATTGATAAACATGGCAAGTTTGATCCAATCTGGTCCAACCCATATAAGATTTCGACTTCTGAGGGAAAAAATGTTTTTTTATTAGAAAATCTCGACGGAGACATTCTCAACGCCCTTGTAAATGGGTGAAACCTTAAGCACTTCATGCAGTAATGTGTTTCTTAACTCTCATTGTACATACCAATTTGTTTTCATGCTTACTGTATAGTTTCATTTCCTTCGGTAAGTTTTTCCATTCAAAAAAGAAAAAATAAATACATATATATATATAT
>JASDQU010308700.1:102274-119062 GCA_032191745.1 Picea mariana
GGCTTTAGATTATAGATTGACTTAGGATTCTAAATCCAAGTTGACTACCCATTCTCTCATGAAATGATTTCTTTTAAATTAAAATTTTCCTTTTTATTAATTTTATGCACACCTTGTGCACCTGTCAATATAATTTACTCCCCCTATAATAGTTTTATTTGGTCTGAATCCCTTAACCCAAATTATGATTTTATTTAGTAAACATACCTAGACTTAGACCTTTGGTTATGTTTTCCCGGTTTAAAACTTTAATAATAATTTGTATTCTCTTCTCTAACAAGGTCTAAGTATTCATTTTAATTTCTAAGGTCTTCTATGTTTTTAAAGACTCATAAATTTATTTATGTGACATTCCATTCAATACGCACCTTCGTGCTCCAAGGGTGCCACTCGTCATTGACTAGTTTGGAATTTTTATGACACTTAGAGTCAATACTCCACTTGTTGACCTTGTGTTAGACTAATGGCTTGCTGAGGAATAAGGAATCAACCTTATTGTGTTCCCCTCAAAAATATTTGTGAGCGATTGTCTCAGTCTTCCCTCATGGCATTGTGAACCTCTCAAAACAAGGTAGTCGTTAACCTTCAGTTCAACTCACGATGGGAGTGCTAGTAGGCTATGACAGGGATGATTCCACACCTCTCCGTCATCCATATGATATCTCTGTATGACCCCTTTACTCCATATGTGAGTTGTATTAGCAAGCATCACCATGCCTACATCCACTAAAAAATATAACATCAATAACTCATGTATATGAAATCCATAATTGAAATCATCATATAACATATGCGTAATAAATCAAGTACTCATAAGAAAAGTAAACAATCCACTCCCTGACTCAATCCAGAGTCCGAGGAAGTCGGTCGATGTGATCAGTATCATCATCATGTCATGCTTCCTACACACTTAGGAAACCTCATCATAATACTTGTCAATACTATACGTCAATATCAATAACATCTCAATTTCATTTTTAAATCATAGCATGAATAGATAAACCAAAATTGATAATCATAGTGTACCATGATTTAACCTGATCACTTGCACGCAAGTGTTCTCAAAGAAGAAACAGTGTTATGAAAATGTGACCAGTGGAACCGGATGTTACAGTAGCCTAGGAGAGGTGAACTTCTTCATCAAATGTTATCTTATGTAGTTTTTTTTTGGGTGTCATCTCACATGATTATGCAAATTATCATCATTTTCATAAATTTTTGAATAAGTGAATTTTCACACATGTTATGCAAATATTTCAAATACGATCAAGAATTATTCTGAATCAAGTTAGATGTTAAGACATGTATTTAAAGAATAATTTAGCATCGAAGAATTTTCGGATTAGGTTGGTATCAAAGCTGACTTTTGATAAATATTTGCAAGTTGATGTGACGAGGTCGAAGACTCAAGTTGGTAAAGATATTTGAAGGCTCTGAACATAGATATCTTGTTGCAGAGAACAACATGAGTAAATCTCTCATGAATTTAAATCTCCAGAAGGATATTAACCGATAGATTCATAAGGATAATTTTGAATTAAGGATGCAACTACAATCTCTTTAGGAGGAGAAGCAGAAGCTTCAAGATTGATTGATATGTCACGAAGAATTACATAGAGGTATTTTTCATGAATTGGAAAAAAAGTTGCAAGCTAAGGACTAGATATTAGCACCATTCTATGAAGTTGGGAAAATAGAGAATGAAAAGTCTCCAACGCAAGAGAGACTATCTCCTACAAAATGTATAATCGAGGAACACAATTAGTGATATTCTTCTTCTCCTCATCAATATGGAGAATGCTCAAGGACATCTGAAGTGAGGAAAACTTCAAATGAAGAGGTCCTTCATAAGTAGTTAGTCTTACCTTCCATCTTAGGGAAATGTAATAGATGCAAGACATCTATGGGAAGAGATATGCATTCTAAAGAGGGAATGAAGACATTTCCCATTAGTAATATTGGTATGAATTTATGGTCTATGTATCCATGTTCTTCCTATGGCAGCAACCATAATATGGTGAAATGTTGAAGAATACAATCCTTGCAAAGAATACCATCCAGGAAGGAAGCTAGAAGCACAATTCATCTTACAAAACAAAAGAATGACAAGAAAGGATTACGGTCCCAGGATGAGAATAAAAATATTTTCACTCATTGTGGTAAGAGTGGACATCAGATAGATAAGTTTTAGACACTTCACCCACAATTGTGTCCAAAGAATAACCAAGAATATGTAAAGGCACTTACCATAAGACAAGTAGAAGACCCAAGTGAAGTTAATAGTCTTGTTGAACGATTCAAGAAATAATACTTCTTAATGGTTGGTCTTAATAGTATAATGTATGAAGACATTGAGGTATGGTTAATGGACAGTGGCTCTTATTGCCACATGACAATCTTGTTGAACGATTCGAGAAAGAATACTTCTTAATGGTTGGTCTTAACAGTATAATGTATGAAGACATTGAGGTATGGTTCATGGATAGTGGCTTGTCTCGCCACATGACAAGAATGAGATCGGTATTCCTTACTTTCTCAAAGATCAACACAGACTGCTATGTAGGATCTGAAACTAACACTAGACAAGCAGTAAGAGGGTTTGGATATGTAAGATTCCAACTCGAGTCAGGAGTATTTCTGGGAATAGAACATATGTTGTATGTTCTAGATTTGAAATTAAACCTACTCTCAATTGCAACTTTTGCAGATGAAGGATATGCAGTTGCATTCCAGAATGGACTAGTACTTGTGTATTCAAGGGAAGCTACTCAAGACATAATAGTAGTGCTTGGTGTTCGAAAGGAGAGGTTATATAGGTTACTGGGAGACCTATAATTGGGTCCAATGGTTTCTTGGAATCAATGTCAGATTCAATTTTATATTCAACATCAACATTAGAGGCATTTTCAGAGATAAGAAGCTGTGAGATTCCTTCTAGTATGAAGGGAAGAATGATTCCGTGAAGAAGCCACCTATTGGAAAGAAATTATTTTGGAAATGTTGTAAATATGTATATTTGTAAAATTGCAAGTTAGTGTGCATATGTAAATTTCTTTTATAATTCTATTTCTATTGTTGTAATAGAGGGCTTGTTAGCCACCTTTACAAATTTTCAAGAGTGAGAGGAATCTTGTAGGGATTTTTATATAGCCACCTTTATCAATTTTCAAGAGTGAGAGGAATATTGTATGGATTTCTAAGCCTTTCAACATTAGTGAAGACAATAGTAATTGTCTTATTATCAACTAAAGGACTGCATATGGATCGAATTTTCTAAGTTAACATTATTATTCTGAAGTATCGAAGGTGAAGGAATAGAAGAATGAAGGTAGTTGGAGCATGTAGATAAAGAGTGGGAAGAGAACCAAAGTTATGTAAATATTCCTAGAGATGATAAATAAATAATCTTCTTTGTAAAGATAAGAGGTACTTTCTTGTAAATATGTATGCTATAAGCATCTCCGAGATGTTATTTCATGTTCATGTAGATGTGCACCTTGAGCATAATAAAGTCAAATGGTACATATGTTTGTGGAAAACATGTTTAAGAATCGCTTTCAGGGAATGAGAGAGGAAATGGATAGGAAATTCTTTCAAATAATCTTACAGATACATCAAAAATACAAGAATAGTGAGTCCAAATAGGAAAGGCATAAATCAACGTTCGACTTGATTTCATGATTGCTGAGATATACTATCTTTAGTAGAGAAGGAGATGGGAGTGGATGTTGAATACAAGATTCATATTTAGATATTGTGGATCAGAGACTTAGTGAGCAGACTTTTGTGATCAAGGAATCAATAAGCAAGAACTGGAGCTAGATCTAAATTATCACTAGGAGCTAGTGTCAGATCCATGTTCCATAGAAGCAGACAAAAGTACACCCATCTAGAAGGAAAACATATATCCAAGATCGAAGATCCAAAATGGAGATTCAATCCAAAGTGAACAAGTCCAAGATAAGAAAAAGTCCCAGAATATTCGGCAAGGTGGAACACTGAAAGAAGCTTTATCATCACTAAGTTACTGAATAAGAGAATTTCAGTAAGGTGGAAGAGTGAATAAGAGTTATCATCACTAATTTGTTAAAATATTCATACTTTTGGAAGACCAAAAGTTCCTTCAGTGGGAAGGTGTGATCCAAGAGGATCTAAAACACTCAAAGAGGTCCAGGAGGATCCAAAAGTGCTTGAAATTTGATTGTCTCAAATGTTCCCGAAAAATACTTCATTGCATAGAGTGTGACGATATATTTCCAACGGTGTAAAAATCGCCTCAAACAGAGTCTATATGAGAAAGTTATGGCCAATCAAAGTTTTGGTCAAACCAAGTCAAAAAGTCAAAAAAGGGGGTGACACGTGGCACCATTGGAAGGGTGACACGTGGCATGACCATACACATCCGTATTGCTAAATTGGTAAGGTGATAGGGTGACTGTACAATTCAAGGTATACCAACCAAATATTGACATGTGGCAATTTTTGTTCAAGCTCAGGTGGACCAATGAGAGACCACCACGTGACAGCCTCCCATTGGCCTAATATGGATAAGGTCAAATAAATGTTTTTATATCCCAGAGGTTCGAACTCAGGTCTCTCGATCAACAACCAAATGACATACCGTTACATCCTCTCCATGTGGCTTAACCATTTACATGTCCATTTGTATGTAAGTTTGATTGGAGGTTAAATTGGCGGAACAATGGGACCAAGGGCATAACCCTTGATCCTATTGCCATATGTTGTTATGTATTAAGTGCTAAGCTCAAAATCTATGGAAAATACAAACTATATGTTATAACCATATAAAAGAATGCCATAACATATGGCATGGTCGATAGGGTTCGACCCCACGACCCACCATACAACACTCCAATGCCCTAACCACTCTTCCATTGGCACCACACTTGATGGAGATTCCCACGGGTCGATTTTAAGTTGATGTTGTTAGTTACATAAGGTGTGGACCACGGTCGGTTTCGTGGTCTATTTAAGACCAAAACTTCTATTTTGTTCAAAATTGACAAAAAATTGTGGGTATTCCTCCCACATAGTTTCCTCATGCTCCCATGTTGCACATTTAGGACCATAGAAGGTCCATTGAACCTTTACCACCCCTATTCCTTTGTTCCGTACCACTTTGAATTTCCGGTCCAGGATGCATATTGGTTCCACTCAGAAATCCCCTTTGTTTTCCACCTAGATCTTAGTCTAATCAATTATGTGATTAGGGTTGTTGACATGAAGTTTAATTTTTTACCCTTTAAACCTGAAGCTTCCCTTTTTCCTAGTCATGGAGCCACGCTTAATCTTAAAAAAGAGTAAAAAATCTTTCGACTTTTTGGGTTTTGGGATTCGGCTTTCTAAGAAGTATGATCTTTAGTTAGCAACTCCAGAGTCCTAGTGCCAAAATTCCGAAAAGGATTTATATTAAAGTAATAAAGGAGGAAAAAGAGGGAAAATGAATGTTTTAAGTCTTGACATGCTTTCCACAAAGCATGTTTAAATCATGATCAATTAAACTCTTAAACAAAAAAAACAATTCAGTAATCTTTCACGATTCGGGATTTCCTATGTCAAAGTGCTTTCAAAACATCGACCCTCGAATGCCCGATCCCCGAGTCTCCGAAAAAAATAAATTAATTACTAGCCTCAATTTTTTAAAGCATTAATATGAGGGATTAGCACCTAAGTTAATCCCATCGCGATTTAGGGTTTTCTTATGACACTCTTCTTGGATACAACATCCCCAAAATTTCGAAATGCGAAATCATGTTTTTCTAACAAAGTTTAAAACAAAATTAAGTTAGTTTAAAACGAGATTAATAATGACTAAAATAATTTTCGCGTTTCATATTTTGGGGTTTGTTGAAAGCAGTTCTTTCAAAGCTCTAGTTTGAAATAGCCGATATACGGTAATATCTGTAATGGACAAATAGAGATATTTTTAACTTAACTGCATATCTCTGGGCATATCTCCCTCATTAAAACATTAATGTTTTACCGCCTGTCGCAGTACGTCCATCGTAAGAAGAGTTAAAGGTTAATAAAGGTTTGGTTTCTTTGAATTTTCATTCTTATTGTTTAGAATCATAAGTGAATTGCATTCAACAAACTCACGAATTTTTCTCTGCGACAAGAATTCATTCTAAACATGAACATTATGGCACCTAGAAAGGAACCTAAGAAAAGTGAAGAAGCAGCTGAAAGCTCAAGCTCAGAAGGAGATGTCGTGTCTGATACTACACTGCATGCCATTGATTCCATCAAATCATGGAGGCAAATTTCTGAAACCTTGGACTACGAAATCAAGAATTTTCCTGATGATTCTGAAAACAAAATCCGGGACATAGCAGAGTCCGAACTTCAAAAAGTAGCCACGCGCCCACGACTCATGACATACAACAATATGATCAGTCGGGCTTTAGAGAGGACATATGTGCAAACTAGAAGAATTTTGGACAGCCAAGGGGTTGTCATCGGCTCTTTTAGACCGGAACATATACAAGTAATGTATAAACTGTCTCCCAATTCTAAGTGCATTTACAATAAAGATTTTGTAAGTGAATTTAAAAGGAAAGAATGCACATAGGCTGACCAAACATACCCCGACATAATCAATGACTGGTGGAGACACCCAGCAAAATTCAGGGCCGATACCCATAACGTTTATGCCATAGCCTCATTTAATGAGTACATGGTCTATGTGGCAATGATGTTATGTAGACTTTTTGGGAAGAAAAGCCCTACCCATTTCCCTGCAGAATGGGTTCCCCTTTTACATGAAGCAAACAAAGGCTATAGCTTCAATTGGAACAAAATTCTATCATATAACCTAGCTAAGGAGGTTATGGAGTATCAAACCGCGAGATCCAGAGGTAGACCAATAGCTTTTTACATGTCAAGATACATCATGGACGCTATATGTTTCACAACTCCTTTCCCTTTGATGAATTGGAGTTGGAACCCAACTTGCACTAAACCTATTCATGAATATCATTCTAAGCTGTGGGAAGAAAATGCTAAGGATTCTTTTTACGAAATTTGTCATTTCATGGTGATACCGATGCATCAGATGCTGTATGGCTATGCACCCCCTCGTATTTCAGAGTCGTTCATAGGAAACCTCAAGGCGATTGTCGATTGATTTATTGAGGAGAATTTCTCCTATATTAGGGTTTTCGGATGTTCTATCCCTCCTCATGCACTTCCAAAATTCCTCCCTGACAGACTAGTGTGCAGGGAGGTAGCTCATCAAATAATAATAGGCGGTATTGGGATAGAGTTGAAGACAACTCAAAATAAGTTTTGGCCAATCTTCCCCGTATATATTGAAGGTTTTTGCTACTCAACCTAGGTCATTCCAAAGTTGAAACTTTATCTCTAGAGGAGGTCAAGTTGGTGAATCTCGAACATAGGAAACATGACCCTTACCAAATAGTGGGAAGCCACATGGCTCACTGTGGCATGCAAGCGTTTGAACATGAGGAATCCCCTTGCGATGACATTTTCAAAGGGGTCAAAACCTACAAAGAGGTGTTAGACAAGGTACAGACGTTACCATCTGACTTGCAAATGAGTATTCTAACCTTCTAGAGACATAGAAGAAGTGGTTTTCCCAAGGTATTGTAGGGCGAAGAAACAACATCTCCTCCAGAACAAGAAAACATTCCCCCATGCTTCAGACAGAAAGTGCAGGATAAAACAAACACCAAGGAAAATCCATAGGGGGCAGGAGGATCTTCTCAAAACAAAGAAGTCCCACAGATAGAGAATCCAAGAGAAGAAGCAGAAAGAAGTTCTAGGACACCTCCCGAATCCAGTCAATCTACCCCCCCTTCATCATCTACTATTCATGTTGATACCCCGAAGATAGCAGGGGAAATAAAATTCACAGAGTTGGCTAATCCCATCACTTCCTTGACCCCTTTACAGTCTACTTTGGTCTCCCTTAGATAGGAGTCATATATGCTAGTGACCTCGACTCTATATCCAAAGAAGAAATACCTCCCTCTCATTTCTTCTTCAGTAAAAAGAGGAAGGTTGTATTAAAGCATGAGATGTATATGAGAGAAGGTGGTATGGTAAAGAAACACAGGGTGTTGGTAGATGGGAAAAATTTGGAGGAAGAAGATTTCGCTACAGAGGTAGCGGGCTCCATGGGAGCTCTGGCAACAACAAATCTATTCACTATTGAAAATATGAGAACAAGGTTGAAACAAAGTAACCACAGGATAGTCCAGCTGCAAAACCAACCAAAGGATACCGAGAAAAATATCAAAGAAGAAATAAATAAAGGTCTAGAGCAGGCTAGAGTTGCTGACAAGAAAGAAATGCAATTGCTTAAGTCAAGTTTAGAGGAGATGAATGAGAAGATGCAGACTAGCCAAATACAGGTTATTTAGCAAGAAGAATTGGTAAGACAACTACAGGATAAATTGAATTCAATAAAAGGCCAGGTTATAAATCTAAAAGTTTTTCAGGACCAATCACTTGAAATACATGCGAAGGTAGAAGCCGAGCAACATAAAGTAATCTCCCAAGTAGAGATTATTCAGAATTATTTTCAGGAAGCAAGAAATGCTCTTGATAATATTATTTTTAAATAAAAAGAAGCTAAATAAGCAAGGGCCACTTTCCAAAAGGCAGTTGTATGTTCTGAAAACGAAGAAGTATTGAAAATTCCAAAGCTTTTCGTCACATAGCAGATCAGAGGTGATATCATGCTCAAGGTATGAGAAAACAACATAGCAGAAAATAAGAAAATAGCCAAAGAAATCAAATATGATTGTGAAAGAATATTTGATTTATTGGACAAGGAATCATTAGGTGTCGAAAGAGACAATTGCACTGGGCAATTAGGACAGATAAACATTGTAAGTCACCAGTTGAATTTCACGGAGGGTTTGAAAGAAATTCAGATGGAAATTTCACAGTTAAAAGAAGTGGATGTTACCCTAATAGACAGGTCGCTGGTGAAGCCAAAATTAAAATTGCAATCAATTAAGTTTGCTGGTAAGGGGATTGAATATCGGCTTCCAGAAACTCAGAGAAAATTCTATCTATTTGAAGCAAAGGATCTTCCAGAGCCTCCTAGAAATTTCGTACATTTTCTTGAAAAATGTATTGAATGTATCGGGTCAAAAGAAGGGGATACTTCAATAAAACAATGAAGTGTCATTTTTAAAACTTATATTATCGAGATGATAGGAAAATAAATGATAATCATGCAAATGGTTGAGGTTTTCAATTCTTGTAAATGTTTGCCCCTAGGAGTTAGGAGATCACCAACCAACAATCATCAGTGATCTAGTATAAGTATAATTTCAGGATACTGATCTAAGGCTTTTTCTGGACGCATTGTAACGAAGTAATCATTAAGATTTTCTGAATGAATACGAATGCAGATTGAAGATTCCAGATCTTGTCAAGCCTGAGTTATGTGCTTCTCTGTTGTTTCATATTTTCATATATCTTCTTCGTGAATTCTTAACTACAATTTAGTACAACCTCTACTGTAGTGATTAATTATTCTTTCAATTTAATTGTTTATAGTTTTTCCTCTGTATCGGCTATTAGCAGGTGCAAGACCTGTAAATGTTTTAGATTTCAATATCATATACTTCATTAAAAGTTTCCTTGCCTCTTTTCTTCTTCTGTCACAAAGTGAGATTCCTCTTTAATTAATGCCTCACCTTAGCAACAACTTTAGTTTTTCTTTTCACTGCATGCATATCCCCCTTTTCGAATTTAAATCAGTTACAGGAAATGACCTTTAATTCTGTCATGCTATTTATTAATATTTGGATGTTATTCTTACATATTTCGAACCAGAAATAGCAAACCCTAAAAGAAACACAAAACTTTATCTCTCAAGTCTTTATCCCTCATGACTGTACCAATTACAAGACAACCCAATATCGAACCTGGCTTATTAGACCAAACAAGTATTTCTTTAAATTTATTCAACACTATTTTACAAACAGCTAGGAACCGGGTTGAGATAGAACGATTGTGGGCAACAATTGAAAGGGATATTAACACCCATGAAAACTGGGAAGCAGAATAGAGGCAGTTAAGAAATCGACCCTAGTCTATCTTTGTGTAAACAAACCTTTATCTCTTAGCTTTCTCTACCCTTTTTTGGCTTCCTTGACAATATACTTTAGAGCCTTAAAGTATAAACTCAGGAACACCATATTTTTGGCGCTGTTGCCGGGCAAAGAAGAAACAAAGCTTTTCCCTGGGAAGAATGACATTGACACTTTCTATCTTTGATAGTGAACAAAGATTAAAAACCTTATAATGCTACCTTTTTCTTTCACTTAGTGACTCCAAGATAAATAAACTGGCTTTTAACCGAAAGAATACCGGAAAAAACCCAAACGACAAATAGACTTCGCCTGTTCTAGATCCATAATTTTTTTTAAAATCAAGAAGATATCATAAACAGACTATATAATGGACAAACAGGTTTTATCAACCTAAAATTACAGAGTCGAACACTAGAGATCTTTTTGAAGGATCGAATACCCCATCGTATTGCGAGGGATTTCCTACCAATAAGATTACAACCTTTGAGACTCGTTTGGTCTCGCCTGATTTTAAAACTGTGATTTTCCCAACTGTTTCTTTCACCAACAAAGGTAAACGATCCAAATCACTTCCCGCTTCGATTGACACTTCTTCACTTCGCGAAGTTCATTTTCATATCTCTCAAAACTCCTACGGTCATCCAATTCTTCTCGACACAACTCCTGTTGATTCTCCTTTATATTCACCCTGTGAGTATGAAGAAACTAGTCCACTTTTCCCTAGTTCCCCTTCCTCAAGTTTCCTGTCCCTTGATAACCATTTTCCTGAAACCCTTCCTCATAATTTCCAAGCAACAACCTCTAAATCATCAATGGCTACGACTAGAGGAGGTGCTTCTAGAGGTGGGGCTGGAGGAGGAGGAGCAGGCAGCCAAGTACCACCCCCTAGAATCTTTGCAAAGGTGGCTTCTAGATATGCCCCTTTGGTCCTCCCAGCCCCCCTACATGACGTACTTGAAAACTACATGAAGAATCTTCTGAAATTCATAAGAGAGGGTGATTTGACTGCAGCCGAACACATCAATTTCTTTGACCAATTTGCCGATATCCTTGGACTTGAACATGAAGATCTCTATTCGAGACTCTTGGTTCAAACTTTTGAAGGACAGGTAAGAACCTGGTTCTGAGGCCTAGCAGCAAGATCTATACCATCTTATGAGGAACTTGAAAATGATTTTATTAGACAGTGGGGGGAAAGGAAAGACCACCTCTATTATTTAACTGAATTTGGGGCTCTAAGAAAGAAAATTTCTGAATCAGTCCTCGAGTTTTCCCAAAGGTTTAATAAACTGTATAATAAAATTCTAGTTGAGGTCAAACCCTCCCAACCCGCAACAAAAGTAACCTTCGCTGGAGATTTTGACCCTGATTTTGCCCTCTTATTGAGGGAGAGGAGATCAATAGACCTCACTAAAATTCAAGATGATGCCTTAAAATTTAATCGAACATGATGGCATCAAGAAAGTTGAAAACCAAATTTGAAACTGGAAAGAAAGAAACCAGAAGATATAGAGATCAAGGTGGACTGTCTGGATCAGGAAGATCTTCAGAAGACAAAATGGATGACATGGCGAGAATAATCAAAGAGATGTCAAATAGGATCTCAATAATGGAACTAGATCAAGCGAAGAATGAGCATATTCCTAGAAAGGATTTCAGAAGGAATCCTAACCCTAAAAATCAACTAAGACAAATTAATAATGAGGATCAAAAAATCCAAACCCCCTTTAAAAGCGAAAACTTTATAGGAGGAGAAGATGTAGAAGATTTCTAGGAACTAGAAGAAGACATAAATAATCTTGGTGAGGATTGCCTACAACCTTTTTTAACGAGGCAAGATTATGAAAAATATGCAACTTCAAATCATAGATCTGAGAATAACAGGAACAATGGTATTACAAAAGATTCAACCTGTCAAGGAATCGTAGACGATATAATGGCCGGACTCCACCAAAAGTACAATCTAAGGCCTAGAAACAAGAGTCTCGCAACTCCCCCGGTGAAAAGGATTTTTCCGAGGGGTGAAATAGACAAGTCAGTTTCAAAAAACGCTGAAAAATAGATTATAAGAACTAAAACTGTTGACACACAACCTACCAAGACAAAGTCAGTGGAAACATCAGCCGTAAATGCGCAGAAAACAGAGGTCCCTGCAACTGAAACGAAAACCTCACAACAAAGGAAAGATGAAAAGAAGGGGTTAGAAACCCAAACCATGGAGATAGATAAAACAATAGGAAGTTTTAACCTAGAAAATGAAATAAATAAATCAAAATTCCTATACCCCTTGTCAAACTAGAAAAAAATCAAATTTACAGAAAACAAATCGCTAAATTAATCAGTTTTTCGGAAAATGAAAGCCATGCCGATGTTATAAATTTATAAGATGACAAGCCTAAAATAATTTTTGGTCCACATTCTGAAGGTTCCAAAGACACCGTTGCCCATTTCTATATCACTCTGACTGTGCACGATCACCTGCTCCATAATTGCATGTTATATTCTGGAGCCTCTCACAATGTAATTCCTAAAGCCATTATGGATAGACTTGGTCTTGAAATCACCAGACCTTATGGAGATTTATATTCATTCGATTCAGGAAAAGTTAAGTGTATAGGAATGATAAAAGTCTTAGTTGTTAACCTTGCACAGATACCTGCAAAAAGCGTCCTAATGGATGTGGTGGTCGCTGATATACCTCCGAAGTATGGTATGCTCTTATCCAGGTCCTGGGGCGCAAAACTTGGAGGATCCCTCCAACTTGATATGATGTATGCAACGATTTCGATTTTTGGAGGGCAGTTCATGCATTTATACAGAGAAACCAGGTTAGCATTTACTGTAAGTGACCCACTTAACCCAAATAACTACCCTGTATATATTGTTGATTAGGATCTAGGAAATTGTATCTTATCTATTGATGATGATATCGATGTATGTATAGAAGAAAGATGTACATAAAATAAAGGAGAAAAAGAACAAATAAAACAAGATGTATATAGCTCTGGTGTTTGGAAAATGTTTTTTGACGGTTCCTCGTCTTATTTTGGGGCAGGGGATGGAGTGTTTTGTGTGGCACCTGGTGAGAAATTCATTATCCCTTTCTCTTATAGATTGCAGTGGAACGTTGACCACACTAATAATGTATGTGAGTATGAAGCCTTAGCGTTAGGATTAGAAGCTTCCAGGAGAATGAAAATTAAAAATTTGGAGATCTTTGGCAATGTAGATTTAATCATAAAACAAGTAAATCGCCAGTATTAGGCCAAACATCCTAGGTTAAGATCTTACTGAAATTGTGTTTGGGATCTGATAAAAAATGTTTTCTCCTCTGTCAATATCCACTACATACCAAGAATGGAAAATCAATAGGAAGATGCTTTAGCCAAAGCAACTTCAACTTTCACACCTCCCATTGCTTTCAAACTAAAATACCATATACAAATGAGACATAGGCCTTCCATACCTAATAACATAAAACATTGGCAAGTTTTTGAGGACAATGAACAACTCTGAATTTTTTTAGAGACAGTAGATGACTTTGTCGAAATGCATGATGACCAAGAAAACCAGAATGACCCCATTTGGATCATGTAGGAAGGCGAAGACACCCAAGAGTTTCAAGATAAAATCACTAACCATCATATGCTTGTTTTAAAAAATAATCAGATACCTAAGGGTTTTATCCCCGTAGAAAGACTATTCAATCATGATGACATCCCTTTGAAGTCTACCTTTTAGCCCCAGCCAGAGGAAGTTGAGGATTGTGATATTGGTACCAAAGAAAAACCAAGGTTAGTGAAATTGTCCAAATATCTGTCTCCCAAAATAAAAAGTAAGTATGTTTATTTTCTTAGACAATACAAAGACGTTTTCACTTGGTCTTATGACGAATTGAGAACTTATGACACTACTATAATGGAACATAAAATTCCTCTGAAGCCAGGTGTCAAACCTTTCAAGCAAAAACTCAGACAGATTAACCCTATCCTACTACCGGTAATAGGAAAAGAAGTAAAAAAACTCATGGATGCTAAAATCATTGTCCCACTAAGATACTCTGAGTGGGTAGCCAATTTAGTCCCAGTGAGAAAGAAAAATGGTGAGATTAAGCTGTGTGTATATTTTATAAACCTGAATCAATCATCACTCAAGGACAATTATACATTACTTAAGATGGACTATGTTTTAGAAAAAGTAGTTGGAGCTAACAGAATGTCTATGATTGATGGGTTTTCAGGTTACAATCAAATTGCAGTACATCAAGATGACAAAGAAAAAACTGCATTCACTACCCCTTGGGATACCTTTATGTACGACAAAATGTTGTTTGGTTTAATGAATGCAGGGGAAAATTTCCAACGAGCCATAGATATCACTTTCGTGGGCGAAAGAGATAAGTTCATCGTTATCTATCTTGATGACCTAACTATTTTCTCTAAATCTGATGCAGAACATATGACACATCTCAAACAAACTTTCGAGAGATGTCACAAATTTGGTTTGTCACTTAATCCCAAGAAATCCCATTTCACAATGTAAGAAGGTAAACTTTTGGGTCATATCGTGTCTAGAGATGGAATCAAAATCGAACCCAAAAGGGTTGAGGCGATAGATACCATAAATATTCCTAGAAACGTAAAAGAAATTCAGTCTTTTTTAGGAAAAATAAACTTCTTGAGAAGAGTCATTCCTAACTTTGCCGAAATTGTTAAATTGATTATAGATATTCTTAAAAAGAACAACGAGGTGAAATGGAAAAATGAAGCCAAAGCGTATTTTCAACTTATCAAGAAAGTAATAAGTGAAGCACCAATCCTCGCAAGCCCAGATTACACAAAAGAGTTTTTGATTTTTTCTTTTGCCTCCGAACATACAATTGCAGCTGTATTGTTATAGAAAAATGAGGAAGGTTTTGAGCAGCCTATTGCATTTTTTAACAGAAGTCTCAGGGACGCTGAGCTGAAGTATGACATTTTGGAAAAAAAAGTTTATGCAATGGTAAAATCTTTCAAGGCTTTCAGAACCTACGTATTGCACTCAAAGATCATTGCCTATGTGTTGTCAAGTTCTGTTAAAGATATATTGGTGTAGTCAGACATCGACAGAAGAAGAGGCAAGTGGATGGATAAGATTCAGGAGTTTGACTTGGAAATCAAACCAATTAAAATTATTAAGGCCAGGGTTTGGCCAAATTGCTAGCCAAATGAAATCTAAAATCACTTGGGATAAATTAGCTACAAGAAAATGAGGGATTTCTAGAAATAGATGAGCTCGACGTCACTGCACCCACAACTGAAATTCAAGACAAGTTCTCTACTTCATTTTGGTATCACGATATCATTTTTTACCTACTGACCCTTCAATGTCCTAGTCAGTTAACCCCATCTAAAACTAGGACACTGAAATTACACACTGTAAAATATTGCATCATAGATGGTAAATTGTATTGGAAAGACCCCCTAGGTTTCCTGCTAATCTGCTTAGTTCAGGCCGAAACAGAAAGGGTTATAGATGAATTCCATGTTGGAGTATGCAGAGAACACCATGCCTGACGAGCTACAACTTATAAAATCTTAAGAGCCGGGTATTACTGGCCCAAATTGTTCGCAGAGGTAAACACTAAAGTTTGAAATTGTGTTCCTTGTCAGTTGTTTACAGGAAAACAGAAAGTCCTAGATTTACCTTTAGTTCCAGTTAAAGCCGAAGCTCCATTTCAACAATGGGGTCTCGATTTCATTGGAGAAATTCATCCACACTTCAGTGCACAACACAGGTGGATTCTAACGGCCACATACTATTTCACGAAATGGGTGGAAGCTATTCCCATGAGAAATGCAACTGACTCGGTAGTAATCAGTTTCCTAGAAGAAAATATTCTATCCAGGTTCGGCTGTCCCCGAAAGATAGTCACTGATAATGCACAAACATTTAAGTCAATGGCCATGATAAGATTTTTCCAAAAATACAACATCATACTAGGACACTCCACAACTTACTATCCACAGGGTAATGGTCTAGATGAATCATCTAATAAAATTCTGATTACCATGATTAAAAAGGTTTTGACTGAAAACAAGAAAGCATGGCATATCCATTTAAAATATGCTCTATGGGCTAATAGGATAAGTACCAAAAGATCAATCGGGATTTCCCCTTTTCAGATGGTATATGGCACTGATGTTATTTTACCAATAAATCTTGCTCTGCCAGTAATGAAATTTTGGCAATATTCAAATGAAGAACCCAACAATGTTACTAGGAGGATAAACTAGCTAGTTGAAGTTCAACAAAATCAGGCCGAAGTAAATGAAAGGTTAAAGAGATATCAGGATAACATGAAGGCCTTATTTGATTGAAAAGCTAAAGATATGGATTTCCTCCCTGGTGATTTTGTCCTGAAATGGGAAGCCAGGAAAGAAGACACTAGTAAACATGGCAAGTTTGATCCAATATGGTCTGACCCATATAAGATTTTAGCTTCTGAGGGAAAAAATGTTTTTTTATTAGAAAATCTTGACGGAGACATTCTCAACGCCCCTGTAAATGAGCGACACCTTAAGCACTTCATGCAGTAATGTGTTTCTTAACTCTCATTGTACATACCAACTTGTTTTCATGCTTACTGTATAGTTTCATTTCCTTCGGTAAGTTTTTCCATTCAAAAAATAAAAAAATAAAAATTATATAATAT
>JASDQU010308700.1:121507-133366 GCA_032191745.1 Picea mariana
TATGATCACCTTTGAGTTCTGGTAAGCCTATGACAACTTTGCATATGTATGGCAGCACCTTGTAGTTGATGTGAGATAATCTTCTAGAGTTCACATGGATTCTTCAATAGCGTGGGTCATGGCAACTTCTGAGTGACCCACCTTCTTCTTTTCCACTGATGATTGCTTCATTTATGGTCTCTTCTTTAGCACGTTTCCTTCTGCAACCTTTGATATAGCTTCCTCATGTGACATGGAGCAAGGTCAACAAAACAACAAGCAAGAATAATATCCTTCTTGATAATATAAAAAAAATAGCACGAACAATCATCACAGTAGCTCCTTTAGAGCTATTACTTATAATTTAGCAAAGATTAAAGGTAAGGAAAATAATACGAAATGAGGTCAACACTCTCATAGTGTTGTGACCAAGCATTCTTCCATAGCAACCTGAAACTAACACACAAGGTCTCTCCTAGAGGAGATGTTAGTTGTATCAGGCAAAGCATATACCTCTACATGCTTACACGCTATCAGGTATAATACTTTACAAAGACTGCTATCTCAACTATAGTAATCAATTTTCCATGTGTACCTTTGAATATTATCAACTTGATTTAATCAAACCTAGAGCCTTGTCTTCAGGAATGAGTGCTTTCTTTTCTTCCAAGTCTCCTTCACTCAAGTGATGAGTGCTTTCTTCAACCTGTGTTTTGTACTGAGACAATATGCTATCTTGACAAAAGGTTAGGTTAGAGGATAAACTCTATGATCAAATTTTAATCCTTCTAATAATTTGATCATAGCTTCAACATGCAACACTAATAATGTCATGACAAATAGATGTATATCAGAATAATCACACATGGGTTGGATCATTCCTCTGAATGTGTTGGATCTTGAGATCCTTCTGGATCTATGGCAAGAGATCCCTTCTCCTGCAAATACTCTTTAGGTTTAACAATTAATAATATGTGAGTACATACCTCTGATGACATTCGTAGGTAGTGGCTCCATCTGGTAGCAGCAGTAATCATTACCAACTCTTAAGAAAACTTCAATGGTGATTGCAACTGGTCTTACGGCTGCAACTGCAAATGATGCTGCAACTGCAACTTAGGGTTTTATGAGGAAACCATAATTTTTCAAACTTCAAATTTTGAAAATTTGATCCAGGAGGTGGATGCGCTAAGCTGAGGCGCGTATGCTGGTGTACTCATAATTTCGAAAAACCAACTTTTACTCCTTCATATCTGATTTGCGGATTTCTGGACTGGTGCTTCTGGTACTCTGGTTTTCTGGTACTTTGTGAAACTAGGGTTTCACTTTCCAAGAGATCTAGCCACTGAAAAGGTGCGCTCTAAGTGCCAAAATGATCCTTGGGGGAGGGCACAACTTTCTAGGTGGTTTTAGGGCTGAAAAGATTCACTTTTGAAAAACCCTAATTTTTAGGTACTGCAATAGTGACATTTTTCTCTTGCGAAATATGCTTTCTTCAGGTTGGATCTGATACCATGTTAATGTTTTATGCCATTATTATAGTTATTTTCATTTCAATAGATAAGAGCAACATAAGAACAAGATCACTGAGAGATACACATTCACAAGAGACACAACATTTATCCTGGGAAACGCTCTAGGGGAAGAAAACCCAGCAAAAACTTCCTTATCATAAATTGCCAATACACTTTCTAGGTGGTTTTAGGGCTGNGTCCTCTCCAAAAGATGCGCCACTCTTCTCCCTCTCTCCTTTGCCGGTAACAGATCAGAACTTGTCTCTCAAATTGAGCAAGTGAGTGTGTTCAAATGCGGCGCTAGCCTCCTTTATTTATACAAGTTCTGGCATGTGTGAAGTGTCTCTTCACTGGCAGGGCCGACTTCTTAATCTGGGTGGGTAAACCCACCTTTATTATATTTTTGGGTCTTCTCATTAACTGCTAGGGCCGACTTCTTATTCTGCCTATTACAATTTTCTGTTGACCAATCTGCAAAAGGGGATTTGGTCCTAATATAATTACCGACATGATTAATCCACAATGGGGATCAATCCTATGAATAAAATAACAATAATAATAAGAATACTCTTTGCAGTTACATTATTTCAACATTCTTATGACACTCTTCTTGGATATAGGATCCCTGAAATTCTGAAATGCAAAATCGCGTTTTTCTAACAAAGTTTAAAATGAAATTAAGTTAGTTTAAAATGGGATTAATAATGAGACTAAACTACTTTTCGCGTTTCACATTACGAGGTTTGTTGAAAACAGTTCTTTTGAAGCTGCACTTTGAAATCGCCGATATATAGTAATATCTGTAACAGACAAATAAAGATATTTTTAACTTAACTGCGTATCTATGGGCATATATCCCTCATTAAAAAATTAATGTTTTACCGCCTCTCTCAGTACATCCGTCGTAAGAAGAGTTAAAGGTTAATAAAGGTTTGGTTTCTTTGAATTTTGATTCTTATTGTTTAGACTCAGAAGTGAATTGCATTCAACAAACTCATGCATTTTTCTCTACGACAGGAATTCATTCTAAACACGAACATTATGGCACCTAGAAAGGCACCTAAGAAAAGTGAAGAATCAGCTGAAAGCTCAAGCCCAGAAGGAGATGTCGTGTCTGATACTACACCTCATGCCATTGATTCCATCAAATCATGGAGGAAATTTTTTGAAACCTTGGACTATGAAATCAAGAATTTTCCCGATGATTCTGAAAACAAAATTTGGGACATAGAAGAGTCCAAACTTCACAAAGTAGCCACGCGCCCATGACTCATGACATACAACGATATGATCAGTTGAGCTTTAGAGAGGATAGATGTGTAAACTAGAAGAATTTTGGACAGCCAAGGGGTCGTCATCGACTCTTTCAGACTGGAACATATACAAGTAATGTATAAACTATCTCCCAATTCTAAGTACATTTACAATAAAGAGTTTGTAAGTGAATTTCAAAGGAAAGAATGTACAGAGGCTGACCAAACATACCCCAACATAATCAAAGACTGGTGGAGACACCCAACAAAATTTAGGATCAATACCCATAACGTTTATGCCACAACCTCATTGAACGAGTACATGGTCTATGTGGCGATGATGTTATGTAGACTTTTCAGGAAGAAAAGCCCTACCCATTTCCCTGCAGAATGGGTGCCCCTTTTACATGAAGCAGCCGAAGGCTATAGCTTCAATTGGAAAAAAATTCTATCAGATAACCTAGATAAGGAGGTTATGGAGTATCAAATTTCGAGATCCAGTGGACAACCAATATCTTTTTACATGTCATCATACATCATGGACGCTATATGTTTCACAACTCCTTTCCCTTTGATGAATTGTAGTTGGAACCCAAATTGCACTGAACCGATTCATGAGTATCATTCTAAGCTGTGGGAAGAAAATGCTAAGGATTCTTTTTACAAAATTTGTCATTTCGTGGTGATACCGATGCATCAGATGTTGTATGGCTGTGCACCCCCTCGTATTTCAGATTCAGTCATAGGAAACCTCAAGGCGATTGTCGATTGGGTTATCGAGGAGAATTTCTCCTATATCAGGGTTTTTGGATGTTCTATCCCTCCTCATGCACTTCGAAATTCCTCCCTGACAGACTGGTGTGTAGGGAGGTAGCTCATCAAATAATAACAGGTAGTATTGGGATAGAGCTGAAGACAACTCAAAATAAGTTTTGGCCAGTCTTCCCATACAGATTAGAAGGTTTTTGCTACTCAACTTGGGTCATTCCAAAGTTGAAGCTGCAGATCTAGAGGAGGTCAAGTTAGTGAATCTTGAACATAGGAAACATGACCCTTACCAAACAGTGGGAAGCCACATGGCTCACTTTGGCATGAAAGCATTTGAACATGAGGAATCCCCTCGCGATGACATTTTCAAAGGGGTAAAAACCTACAAATATGTGTTAGACAGGGTACAAACGTTACCATCTGACTTGCAAACTAGTCTTCTAACCTTTTGGAGACACAGACAAAGCGGTTTGCCCAAGGTATTGCAGGGTGAAGCAACAACATCTCCTTCAGAACAAGAAAACATTCCCCCAGGATTTGGATAGAAAGTGCAGGATATAGCAGACACTGAGGAAAATCCACAGGGGGCAGGAGGATCTTCTCAAAACAAAGAAGTCCCATAGACAAAGAATCCATGAGCAGAAGCAGAAATAAGGTCTGGGACATCTCCCGAATCCAATCAATCTAGCCCCCCTTCATCATCTACTATTCATGTTGATACCCCCAATATAGCAGGGGAAATAAAATTCTCAGAGTTGGGTAATCCCATCACTTCCTTGACCCCTTTACAGTCTTCTTTTGGGTTCCCGTAGATAGGAGTCATATATGCTAGTGCCTTGACCCTATCTCCAGAGAATAAATACCTCCCTCTGATTATTTCTTTAGTAAAAAGAGGAAGGCTGTATTAAAGCAGGCGATGTATATGAGAGAAGGTGGTATGGTAAAGAAACACAGGGTGTTGGTAGATGGGAAAAATTTGGAGGAACACGATTTTGCTACAAAGATAGCGAGCTCCATGGGATCTTTGACAATGAAAAATATATTCACCGTTGACAATATGAGAACAAGGTTGAAACAAAGTAACCACATGATAGTCCAGTTGCAAAACCAACTAAATATATCAAGACAAATATCAAGGAAGAAATAAATAAAGGTCTAGAGTAGGCTAGAGTTGCTGACAAGCAAGAAATTCAATCGCTTGAGTCAAGTCTAGACGAGATGAACGAGAAGATGCAGACTAGCTAAATACAATTTATTCAGCAAGAAGAATTGCTAAGACAACTACAGGCTAAATTGAATTCAATAAAAGGCTAGGTTATAAATCTGAATTTTTTTTAGGACCAATCACTGGAAATGCACGCGAAGGTAGAAGCTGAGCAACATAAAGTAATCTCCCAAGTAAAGATTTTTCAGAATTATTTTCAGGAAGCAAGCAATGCTCTTGATAATATTATTTTTAAAGAAAAAGAAGCTAAAGCAACAAGGGCCACTTTCCAAAAGGTAGTTGTATGTTCTGAAAACGAAGAAGTATTGAAAATTCCAAAGCTTTCCCTCACAGAGCAGATCAGAGGCGATATCTTGCTGACGGTATGGGAAAACAACATAGCAGAAAATAAGAAAATAGCCAAAGAAAAGATGAATGTGAAATAATATTTGATTTATTGGATAAGGAATCATTAGGTATTGAAAGAGACAATTGCACTGGGCAATTAGGACAAATAAACATTGTAAGTCACCAATTGAATTTCACGGAGGGTTTAAAAGAAATTCAAATGGAAATTTCACAGTTAAAAGAAGTGTATGTTACCCTAATAGACAGGTGGTTGGTGAAGCCAAACTTAAAATTGCAATCAATTAAGTTTGCTGGTAAGGGGATTGAATATCAGCTTCCAGAGACTCAGATAAAATTCTATCTATCTGAAGCAAAGGATCTTCCAGAGCCTCCCAGAAATTTCGTACATTTTCTTGAAAAATGTATTGAATGTATTGGGTCAAAAGAAGGAGATACTTCAATAAAACAATGAAGTATCATTTTGAAAAATTATATTATCGAGATGATAGAAAAATAAATGATAATCATGCAAACGGTTGAGGTTCGCAATTCTTGTAACTGTTTGCCCCTAGGAGTTAGGAGATAACCAACCAATAATCATCAGTGATTTGGTATAAGTATAATTTCAGGATACTGATCTAAGGCTTTTTCTGGGCGCATTGTAACGAAGTAATCATTAAGATTTTCTGAATGAATACGAATGCAGATTGAAGATTCAAGATCTTGTCAAGCCTGAGTTATGTGCTTCTCTGTTGTTTCATATTTTCATATATATTTTTCATGAATGCTTAACTACAATTTAGTACAACCTCTACTGTAGTGATTAATTATTCTTGCAATTTAATCGTTTATAGGATTTCTTCTGTATTGACTATTAGCAGTTACAAGACCTGTAAATGTTTTAGATTTCAATATCATATACTTCATTAAAAGTTTTCTTGCCTCTTTTCTTCTTCTGTCACAAAGTGAGATTCCTCTTTAATTGATGCCTCACCTTAGCAACATCTTTATGTTTTCTTTTCACTCCATGCATATCCCCCTTTTTCGAATTTAACTCAGTTACATGAAACAACCTTTAATTATGTCATGCTATTTATTCATATTTGGATGTTATACTTATATATTTCAAACCAGAAATAACAAACCCTAAAAGAAACACAGAACTTTATCTCTGAAGTCTTTATCCCTCATGACTGTACCAGTTACAAGACAACCCAATATCAAACCTGGCTTATCAGACCAAACAAGTATTGCTTTAAATTTATTCAACACTATGTTATAAACAACTAGGAACCGGGTTGAGATAGAACGATCATGGGCAACAATTGAAAGGGATATTAATGCCCTAGAAAATTGGGAAGTAGAACAAAGGCAATTAAGAAATCGGCCTTAGTCTATCTTTGTGTAACCAAACCTTTATCTGTTAGATTTCTCTACCCTTTTTTGGATGCCTTGACAGTATACTTTAGAGCCTTAAAGTATAAACTTAGGAACAACAAGGGTTAGGCACATATTTATTTAATAATGATACATGAGATACATTATGCACTCTAATGGATTCAAACAATGCTAGCATGTATGAAACTAGCTCTATATTCTCTAATATTTCAAAAGGCCCACAATATCTTGTTGTCAACTTTGGGCAGCAACCCAATCTTATCGAACTTATTTTCACTTTGAATTTAAAAAGTAAATGTTCGCCCACTTTAAAATCTCTAAAAATTTTATTATCATCTGCATAAATTTTTTGCATGTCCTAGGAAGTCCTTAAATTTTGCTTAATATTTGTCATTTTCTCTTCCATTTCTCTCAACAAATATATCCCAATGACTACTCCATTTTTTAGGATATCCTGGCTCACTGATGTGTTACACTTCCTGCCATACAATGCTTTAAATGGGCCCATTTTTAATGAGTCTTGAAACCCATTATTGTAAGAAAACTCCACTAAGTGGATATAGTCTTCCCATTTTGATGGTTGGTCCATCACATACATCCTGAGCATGCCTTCAATTATCCTATTGGTCCTCTATGTTTTCCTATCTGACTCTGGGTCATATGTTGTACTGAGATTCATATTTTCCCCAAGGCTTTGAACACAAATTGCCAAACTTTGGATGTAAACTTGGAATATTTGTCTAAAACTATTTCCTTAAGCACTCCATGTAGCCTGACAAATTCCTTCATGTAATCTCTGTAATGGTTGGTTCCTTATAGTATACCTAGGGAGGTAATATGGGGTACTTAGGGAGGTACCCAATGGGAATGTGGTTATGTATTATTAGTGGAAGTCATTTAATATATGAGAATGTGGGAATTCAATGCAAGGTGGACTAGGTCCACTATATTAATAAAAGCCCACTATGGTAGGTAAATGTAATAAATGTGAGAAGGATCTCTAGAAGGTTCCTAGGAGACAGGGAGAGATATATAAAGAAGTGTAAGCAATGTAATGAAACATAGTGAAGAATATTGTCATTGTAAGAGACAAGTATTGCTTGATGAGTGAATACCTTCCTTGAGGAATAATATATGGTGTTACCCTATCTTAGGGGTTTTCTCTATTTCTTGTGTTCAGTATTTTGGTGAATTGTTTGGATTATTCTTGTTGATATTGTGGGTTTATTTTGAGAGTTATCTTTAGATCTATTTTGGAACTTAACAATTGGTGTAGTATACCCAAGGAAGTAATATGGAGTACCTAGGGAGGTACCCAATGGGAATGTGGTTATGTATTATTAGTGGAAGTCATTTAATATATGAGAATGTGGGATTTCAATGTAAGGTGGACTAGGTCCACTATATTAATAAAGGCCCACTATGGTAGTTAAATGTAAAAAATGTAAGAAGGTTCTCTAAAAGGTTCCTAGGAGATAGAGAGAGCTATATAAAGAAGTGTAAGCAATGTAATGAAACATAGTGAATAATATTTTCATTGTAATAAGTAAGTATTGCTTGAGGAGTGCATTCCTTCCTTAAGGAATAATATATGGTGCTACCCTACCTCAAGGGTTTTCTGTATTTCTTGTGTTCAGTATTTTGGTGAATGGTTTGGATTATTATTGTTGATATTGTGGGTTTATTTTGAGAGTTATCTTTAGATATATTTTGTAACTTAACAATTGGTACCAGAGCACTTTCCTTGGCCAAAGAAGGGGAGAGTTTTGGCTATTTTTGACATATTTTTTCTATGGAGAAAAAAGGGCGGTGCACTTCAGGTTCAGATCTGAAATTTTATGTCTATAATTTGGCCAAGAAATTGGATATTTGAATTTCTCTCGGAAAAATACCCAATTAAAAAAAAAAAAAGCGGTCGAAACGAAGTCTGGGAATTGAAGTTATGAGCATTTTAAATTCAGCAGTTATTCAGGGTTTTTCCAGAAAAAACCGTGATTTTCTACGGTAAGTTATTTTTAATCCTAGTTTTTGTTGAATATTTATCCCAAGAAAGATGTTTTTTAATGGAAAATATGATGGCCCTAATATTGAAGAATTCATAAAATACTTGAAGTCATTTTCGAAAGAGAATTGGAAACATTGGGTATTGTGTTATTTAAAAGATGATGCAGTCATTTGGTGGCAATCACATAGGTATAGCCAATTGATGGTAATTCTGATGAAGCACTTGAAAATTTTCTTTTAGATAAATGGTCTCATGCTGCTAAATGGAGAAACAAGAGTTTATTTTCAGGTGACAAATCTATATTACAGGTTCATGGTTGTATTCACAAAGAAAATGTCATTGTTTCTATTAACCCTAGTTGCCAACAAAATTTATCAATGTTCAGTTGGTTAATAGATTGCAAATTCCTACCAAGAATATCCAAAGCACACAGGTTGAGGGTAAAAATGTTCAATTTTTTAAAGATTTGAAGGTTAGTATGGATAAATATGTGTTGCATTCAGATTTTTATGTTATGGATATGGATGAAGTGGATATTGTTTTGGGATATCCTTGGATAGAATTAGTGGGTACCATTAATATTAATGTACAAAAGAAGTTTTTGAAGTTGTGGTACAAGAAAAAGAAAATCACATTGCAGGATGTGTCTCTTAGTAAGAAAGATGGGCCCATGGAGGCTAGAAAAGAAGTTATTTCTGAGTCTGAAGTTGAATCAGAGGCATAGTCTACAGAAGGATATGAAGAAAAACTGCAGGACAGGCATAATTAGGAAGCTAAGGTGGTCATTGACTCAAAGGCACAAAGTGTTGCAAATTTGAAGAAAAAAAACAGATTCCTATAGTTGTTGTATATCGCCATCCACATCATATAGAGACACAACAATCATCAAGGAAAGGGTGTGTGCATCAACACATTTATGCACCAGCAGGGCACCAGACAGGAAACCAATCAAGAGGTGCATGGAGGACTACCGACACTACGAGAGGAGCTCAAGATACAGAAATAATTCCATGGAAACCCCGACATGATGTAGAGCAAGATTAGGGTGGCAAGGAAGTCGATGGACAACATATTTGACTTCCATTGGGATGGATGGATGGTTTTACTTGGTACCATTTGGCTACATTTCTTATCCGGTCATATTGTATGGTTTCTTCTCATGTTTCGAGGATGAAACATGTGAAGGGGGATGAAATGTAGTATACCTAAGGAGGTACCCAATGGGAATGTGGTTATGTACTAGACATGAAACCAATCAAAAGGTGCATGGAGGATTACCAACACTATGGGAGGAGCTCAAGCTACATAAACAATCCCATGGAAACCCCGACATGATGCAGAGAAAGATCAAGGTGGCAAGGCAGCATATGGACATCATATTCGACTTCCATTGGGATGGATGGATGGTCGTACTTGGTACCATTTGTCTACATTACTTAGTCGGTCATATTGTATGGTTTCTTCTCATGTTTTGAGGATGAAACATGTGAATGGGGATGGAATGTAGTATACCTAGGGAGGTAATATAGGGTACCTAGGGAGGTACCCAATGGGAATGTGATTATGTATTATTAGTGGAAAGTCATTTAATATATGAGAATGTGAGAATTCAATGTAAGGTGGACTAGGTCCACTATATTAATAAAGGCCCACTATGGTACTTAAATGTAATAAATGTGAGAAGGTTCTCTAGAAGGTTCCTAGGAGATAGAGAGAGCTATATAAAGAAGTGTAAGAAATGTAATGAAACATAGTGAAGAATATTGTCATTGTAACAAGAAAGTATTGCTTGAGGAGTACATTCCTTCCTTAAAGAATAATATACGGTGTTACTCTACCTCAAGGGTTTTCTCTATTTCTTGTGTTCAGTATTTTGGTGAATGGTTTGGATTATTCTTGTTGATATTGTGGGTTTATTTTGAGAGTTGTCTTTAGATCTATTTTGGAACTTAACAATTGGTATCATAGCACTTTCCTTGGCCAAAGAAGGGGAGAATGTTTTGTCTATTTTTGGCATATTGTTTCTAGGGAAAAAAAAGGGCGGCGCACTTTAGGCTCAGATCTGAAATTTTGTGTCTAGAATTTGGCCAAAAAATTGGATATTTGAATTCCTTTCGGAAAAATACATAATTTAAAAAAAAAACAATCGGCCGAAACGGAGTCCGGGAAGTGAAGTTACGAGCATTTTAAATTCAACAGTTTTTTAGGGTTTTTTCTGGAAAAAACCATGATTTTCTGCAATATGTTATTTTAATCCTAGTTTGTGTTCAAGATATCCTAGTTTTTTTTCAAGATTTATCCCCAAAAAGATGTTTTTTATTGGAAAAGATGATGGCCCTAATATTGAAGAATTCATAAAATACTTGAAGTCATTTTTGAAAGAGGATTGGAAACATTGGGTATCATGTTATTTAAAAGATGATGCAGTCATTTGGTGGAAATCACATAGGTATAGCCAATTGATGACACTTTTTGATGAAACATTTGAAAATTTTCTTTTAGATAAATGGTCTCATGCTTCTAAATGGAGAAACAAGAGTTTATTTTTAGGTGACAAATCTATATTACAGGTTCATGGTTGTATTCACAAAGAAAATGTCATTGTTTCTATTAACCCTAGTTGTCAAGAATTTTTTATCAATGTTTGGTTGGTTAATAGATTGCAAATTCCTGACAAAAATATCCAAAGCACACAGGTTGAGGGTAAAAATGTTCAAATTTTTAAATATTTGAAGGTTAGTATGGATAAATATTTGTTGCATTCAGATTTTTATGTTATGGATATGGATGAAGTGGATATTGTTTTGGGATATCCTAGGATAGAATCAATGGGTACCATTAATATTAATGTACAAAAGAAGTTTTTGAAGTTGTGGTACAAAAAAAAGAAATCACATTGCAGGATGTGTCTCTTAGTAAGAAGGATGGGCCCATGGAGGCTAGCAAAGAAGTTATTGCCAAGTCTGAAGTTGAATCAGAGGCAGAGTTTACAGAAGGAGATGAAGAAAAACTACAGGAAGGACATAATCAAGAATCTAATCCATTCATTGACTCAAAGGCACAAAGTGTTGCAATTTTGAAGAAAAAGGACCAGATTCCTACATTTGTTGTATATCACCATCCACATCATATAGAGACACAAAAGTCATCATGGAAAGGGCGTGTGAATCAACAAATTTATGCACCAATAGGGCACCGGAAAGGAAACCAATCAAGAGGTGCATGGAGGACTACCGACACTACGGGAGGAGCTCAAGATACAGAAACAATCCCATGGAAACCTCGACATGATGCAGAGAAAGATCAGGGTGGAAAGGTAGCAGATGGATATCATATTCAACTTCCATTGAGATGGATGTATGGTCGTACTTGGTACTAGTTGGATACATT